>CAJDSM010041966.1:0-11888 GCA_903981925.1 Ostrea lurida | reverse complement strand
AAGACCCCTCTGTCTAAAAAGGTCACATATATAAGCATTTCATCTTAATTTTGATTAACACTCTTCAATGGTTTAAAAGCAGTCAATCTGGATTTACTTTAGCCATTTCGTCTTTTATACTCCCGCTATTGAAGTGGGGGGGGGGGGGGTTATAGTCGTCTGTCTGTCCGTCTTTTCGTTCGCCCCCCCCCCCCCTCCCACCCACTACTCTCTCAAACCACTCAAGAGATTGTAGGAAACTTTCAGCAATTATTTGTTACATGCTGTCATTTGTGCACGTCCTATTTTAAATATCGATCTGAATGATTTTGGGGTTCCATAGCAAAACATGGACTTTCCCCAATGAAAATATGCAATACTTATTTTTGTGCACTGTATGTGAATATAAAAATAAGTCTGCCAATAAGGGGGCACAATTAGTGCCCATAGGAATACCTACGGATTGTTGGAAGACCTGGTTCCCAAATACTACATAAATATTATCTATATAAGAAACCCAAGCATGCTCTTAATATCTACTTCAGAGTACTTGTGTTTAATCTCAAACCAAAATCCAGTACAGGAGAAGAGCTTTGCACGAGGGAGATACTCCAACATTTCAGAAATTTCTAATGTTTTGAACCTGATGCAAGATACCGTCTTAATGGGCTTGTGGTATTCTCGGGGACGGACGGCCCATCCACAGCAGTGTATCCACCCCCATACACCAGCAGTGATATCCACCCCATACACCAACATTGATATCCACCCATCCACCAGCAGTGATATCCACCCCCATACATCAGCAGTGATATCCACCCATACATCAGCAGTATCACCAGCAGTGATATCCACCCCAAGTACAGCAGTGATATTCCACCCCAGTTACCAGCAGTGATATCCACCAGCAGTGATATCCACCCAATACACCAGCAGTGATATCCACCCCATCCACCACCAGAGATATCTACCCAAGACACCAGCAGTGATATCCACCCCATACATCAGCAGTGATATCCCCATCACCAGCATGATATCACCCCCAACACCAGCAGTGATATCCACCCCAGACACCAGCAGTGATATCCACCCATACATCAGCAGTGATATCCACCAGCAGTGAATCCACCCCAGGACAGCAGTGATATCCACCCCATCCACAGCAAGTGATATCTACCAAGACACCAGCAGTGATATCCACCCGACACCAGCAGTGATATCCACCCCATACATCAGCAGTGATATCCACCCCATACACCAGCAGTGATATCCACCCCAGACACCAGCAGTGATATCCACCCCCAGACACCAGCAGTGATTCCACCACATACACCAGCAGTGATATCCACCCCCATACACCAGCAGTATATCCACCCCATACACCAGCAGTGATATCCACCCCAGACACCAGCAGTGATATCCACCCCCAGACACCAGCAGTGAATTCCACCCCCAGACACCAGCAGTGATATCCACCCCAGACACCAGCAGTGATATCCACCCCAGACACCAGCAGTATTCCACCCAACCACGTGATATCCACAGGGAGTATAAGTGAAAATATGCGATACTTATTTTGGTGCACCATATGTGACACATTTCGAAAATTAATTTCTCATCAGCGATGCCTGAAGCCTAAAAGTTTGAAAGGCCAAGTACAATTAATTCAATAATTAAAAAAAAGACTGAAACAATTCTAATTCTCGAGCCAGGTCTGACCGGTCGACATCGGATATTTACTCCTCCTAGGCATATAATCCCACATTTGGTGTGTCCAGGGGTCTGTGTTTGAGACTTACGAGATTGATCGCTGTTCGTTACCTTCGCTTTTTCTTTATATGGGGGATTTCCAACTCCTCTAAAAACTCATCAGAATTTAGAGGCTTTTTGTTACAAGATGTCATTGCGCACCTCATATTTTATATTTTGATCTGAATGATTTCATAACAATAGGGGATCGGGGGCATCAGCTTTGCTCACAGTATTTCTTTAAGTTTCAAAATTTATAAACATCGTACATTTTCTTTCAGTGCTGCATTTTTAAAAAGAATGAGGACATTGCGTAGGATCGAAGAGCCAATCAGATAATGCGACAGAAAACGGTAATGTCATGACCTCCTTTTAGGCTGTCAGTGGATGTAGAAATAAACGACATATGAAAATGATGCTCTGAATTTGGATAAAATAAGTAGAGTTGTATTAGCCAGAAGAGATATTTGCAAAAGCTGTTTAAACCGCCATGAATCGGTCTCAGAAGCGGGTAGTTCCATGTTTGTTTACATTAATTGTAAACTTTACATAATTTATAATATATCACAAGTGGTCACCACAAACATTTACAGAAAGTAGAAACTGGCTACGCAGAACGACTTAAAGGAGGTGATTGGCGGGAGAAGTGCACATTTTTAAAACAAATATATGGCTCTATAGTTTTCATTGGGTTGAAAGGAGCGGGGTATAGGCATAAGATAGATTTAAATACGTGTATGCCATCCACATTTCAGACGCCTGTGTTCTCGTGTACTGCTATTTATAACCTGTGGTGGAAATGCATGACACAAGGGGAAAATGTTCAGCTTATAACATCTCGTAGTAATACACAGTGAGTATGACGACTATCCATGTCTAACGCCTTGGATATTGGCGACAAGGACAAGATCTCAGACACCTGTAGACCAAGGACACCCGAAACTTCCTCCGGACAACGTCCAGCTTGTAGGCGTAAATCAGAGGATTGAGGGCGCTGTTGGTTACACCCAGCACAAGAAGGTATGTAAGCACAACGTCGTCTGACCAGTTCCCTGACTGTTGTATGTCAGTCGTGTTCGACATCACCAACACAGTGAAGAAACCTGCAAACAAGTGCCAATTTAAATAGCATTCTCTACGGCGATTCAACACTACGAATAACATTTTACAGTAATACATGCATGGTCCACAACTCGGTTGCTGTGGAAATTAGTTAACAAGGAAACAGGCCTCAATTGATCGTGCTTTTCAGCTAATTTACTCCATAGCATTCCTTTAGGGCATAAAAAATATTAAGGAACATTTATTTATGAATTTTAAAATATGTGGACACAAACAATTTCTATCATCATGGTAATGAACCATATTTTTTGTCAGTAGATATATACATGTACCATTTTTTGCCACGACTTTGTAAAGTGGAATATTTGTAGCAGTGCTATGATAATGATTCATTGTCAGTTTGGTCAAGATGCCCAGCTGAATATCAGTTGCCATGACAATTGGATTTCGTAACAAATTAATTTCGCCGAAGCATATTATAAGAATAACCTCTCAATGATTAGCTGCAGGACTGTAGCTCTCTGAAAAAATATTGGGACAGATCAGAAAGCTACAGATCCACCCCTTATAAAAACCTTCGATTTATGCCGCTCAGAAAGTTGCGCATTATTGAGGCGTTCTATCGTTGTATTCCTGCATCAACGAGCCATAAATCTAATATCTAAAAATTTCTCACACGTCCACTTAACCTGTATTTGTCCAAACATACCTTAAAATATTCATTAAAGTCCCATACGACTGCAAAACTCACAGGTTCATGTCATTTCGTCTGTTGTCGTAGCCATGTTAAGTACCCGGTCAATTCGAACCCCTGTTTATTTCATACTTGTGTAAACCAATAGCCCGTAAACAAACATTTTGTGAAACCCCCGTTTAGTTGAAAAATAATTATACCCCCCGCAAACGAAGTTTGGGGTATATAGGTTTCACCCTGTCTGGCCGTCTGTCTGTCCGAAATATGTTGTTGTCCGCAACTCCTCCTAAACGACTTGCAGGATTTTTATGAAACTTTGTGGAGTTTAGAATACGTAATGGAGATGTGCATATTGTCTCGAATTTTATTTTGGACAATTTTTGTACAAGATATGAACGTTTGGACTTAGGCATTTTTCACCAAAATACCTATGCATCAGTGCGTTGTCCACAACTCCCCTAAACGACTTGGCAGAATTTTATGAAAACTTTGTGGAGTGTTAGATCACAATGGAGATGTGCATAACCGTAAAAGTATACATATCTAAATATGGTCTGCATTAATATGGGTTGCATTCATTTTTGGTTTTAAAGGGGCATGGATACGTTTTGAGCTAAAAATGTTTACATTTTAGATTTTTCTGATCGCCGCCTGTCTGTCCGTTAACTTTTCACATTTTCAACTTCTTCTCAAGAACCACTGGACCAAATTTAACCAAACTTGGTACAAATCATCCTTGGGTATTCACGTTTATTCAAAGGAAGGACTGGGCCCCCTTCAAAGGGAAAGATAATAACGAAAATGCAAAAAATAGGTGGTGTCATTTAAAAAATCTTCTCAAGAACCACTGGGCCAGAAAAGCTGAACTTTATATGAAAGCTTCCTGATATAGTGGAGATTCAGGTTTGTTAAAATCATGACCCTAGAGGGTACGATGGGGCCCCAATAGGGGATCAAAGTTTTACATATGATTATATAGGGAAAATCTTTTAAAATCTTCTCAAGAACCACTGAGACAGAAAGCTGGAATTTATATGAAAGCTTCCTAATATAGTGGAGATTCAAGTTTGTTCAAATCATGACCCCCGGGGTACAATGGGACCTCGATAGGGGATCAAGTTTTACATATGATAATATAGGGAAAATCTTTAAAAAATCTTCTCAAGAAACCACTGGGCCAGAAAAGCTTAAATTCATTGAACCAGACGAGTAGATATTTACCTGAAAGCTTCCTCTGATATGGAGTAGATTTAAGTTTGTTTAGAAAATGCCTCCCTCCTCGAGGGTTGGGTGGGGCCACAATACGGGATTAAAGTTGCCTACTACTCCTTCTTAGATGAAGTAGTGCTTCAGGTGAGCGATGTGGCCCATGGGCATCTTGTTAATGTTTACATATGCTCACTTATGGTATTTCTAATGGTCAGCAAAAATTGAACGTCATTTGTTGAGTTGCAAGTCAGATACAGCATTCACAATTCTTCGCTATGTAAACAAGCCTCGATCCATGTTGAATATGCTAGTATACGTTCCATTTAAAGCAGATTTTTTTGAAAATTACAAGTTCATTCTGAACACAATTAAATAGTTTCTAGTGTTCTACATTTAATTTTGTTTTCAACATGGTATTTTCTGTGAAGCAATCTTTATGTAAAAGTAAACAAGGCTTCGAGCCTTGTTATATTGTAAAGAATTGTAAGTGCTGTATCTCACTTGACAAACTCACAAACGACGTTCAAATTTTTGCTGACCATTAGAAACATTGTAACATTAAAAATTAAAATTTAAAATCTAAATATTTTTAGCGCAAAACGTGTCACCGGTCGCGGTGGCTCAGTGGTAGAGCTCTCGCCTCGTGATCGGGAGGTCGTGCCGTTCGAGCCCTGTGCTCGGCACCCTGTCGCGTCAAGACGTTAATGCTCCTTCGCCAAGAGCTCGGCATTTAGAAGTGAGAATCTCGGGTTTTTCGGATATGACCTTAAAAACGGAGGTCCCGTGTCGCAGCAGGTGTGGCACGCTAAAGAACCCTCACTGCTAAAAGCCATGAGTGCTAAGCATAGGTCTAAATTTGCAGCCCTTCACCGGTAATGGTGACGTCTCAATATGAGTGAAATATTCTCGACGAAAAACTACAAATAATCAATCAATCAAAACGTGTCCATGCCCATTTAATAAATGATATAGAAATTAAAATACATGTACTGGGGGTTATTTAAATCTACGATAAGAATTAATGAATGATATGGAATTGAACAAATCAGAATTTTATGTCGCCATTGTATTCTTGTACACCGTCGTGGAATTAAGTATATTTATCTCTCAGCAAACATCGATTATTGTATTAATATTGTTGTGACAAAGTGTAAAAATTTCAAACACTGACAAAGTCAGCAAGGGCCCCGCTGAAACAAATATTTTAATATACACATCTGCATATGGTGTTAAACAATTTTGCAAAATTTCATTTAAATACCATTTATAGATTTTGAATTACAATGTTCACAAAATATGATTTGCAAAAATCTGAATTTTCATCGAAAAATGAAGTTTTCCCCAAACTATTGGCCCCTATAAAACCAAATTTCAATATGCACATCTGCATATGCTGATGAACAAGTGTGCAAAATTCCAGCAAAGTACAATGTATAGGTTTTGAGTTTTAGTGTTCACAAAATATGATTTCTATAAAATCTGAATTTTCATCGAAAAATGAAGTTTTCCCCCAAAAATATCGGCCCCTATAAAACCAAATTGCAATATGCACATCTGCATATATGGTGATGAACAAGTGTGAAAACTTTCAGCTAAGTACAATGTATAGGATTTGAGTTTTAGTGTTCACAAAAATTGTTGACGGACAGACAGACAGACGGACGGACAAAGTGAAAACTATAGGGCGCCGCATCTGTCGATGTGGGGCCCTACAAATCATTCATCAATATACCGTACACTGTATCCTAAACAACTAAGTAGCATCAATATACCGTACTAAGAGTCGGACGTAAAACAATATACAATCAATCAACCCTATATACATGTAAGTATCCACTTTGATTTTTATAATTTGTTAAGCCACCTGAGTCATTATTTTCAAGAAAAACTATACGTATTAAGCAAATGTGTAAGACTGTAGTGTTCTTTACTTTAAGTATAGTTTCCCCGTCTACTACTTTCCATATTTATGTAGCAATGTTCCACTATCACCTATCTGTGGTGTTTATGTCTCTGTGTATTATCAGGATTTAAATCGAGGCAGGCTATTGACAAACAAGTTTATGTTACTGGGGTTTCAACAATCTAATTAAAAGTCACTAACTCGAAAATTCTATGGTCGCGGTAACGATCAAGTTTACCAATACAAATTTCATTGAGTCAAAGATTTCTGACGTGTGTCATACCAAATTCTTTACACATGCTGATTTTGCCTGCAGATTATTTTGGGGTTTCAAGAGATGTGACCGTTCGACAACGAATGCTTACTCCTCCTTGACACATGATCCCACCTCTGGTATATCAAGCAGTCAGTGTTGGCCCAACTATTTATTTTGTATTTCTTAAAGGTTGGCCGACTTCACCAATAACGATGAAGAGTTGCAAAATATAAGCGTACCCTCGGCGCTTTCGGCCTTTGAGCAGGGAGAGATCTTTATTGTGACACACCTTCTTAGCACAGGACCTCGTTTTTTGCGGTCTCATCCGAAGGACCGCCCCGTTTAGTCGCCTCTTTTGACAAGCAAGGGGTACTGAGTACCAATTTGAACCCGGGCCCCCACGGGGTTAATTCCTGTATGGATTATGAGAATGATCACTGTTCCTTGTCGTCACCTTACAAATAAACTACGTCATACCCATCGGTGCCCAGCATACGAAGTACACACCAACCACTACAACAGTGGTTATGACAGCTCGAGTCGTACAATTCCTTCTGTTCCCGGCTCCTCTCCAAATTTGTTCAATGGCAGACGCATGTCGACGAACTACGGTAACCATTCTGAAGTATGCATAGAGAGTGAACAAAAATGGAGTAATGTGGAGGACCAGAATAAATACCAAGTACGAGTCGGACATCGTTGGAATAAAACTACATAAATGAAGAATATTCATGGAACTCCATCCGAAAAAAGGTAGTAAGCCAACTAACGTTGACAAAATCCAGACCATAACGAGACTGACCTTAGCGCGCTTGAGGTTGATGTACTTCCGGTATGTGTATGTATTGCTGATTTTGATAAGTCTTTCGAAAGTCAACAGCATAACGATGAAGCGGGATGCCAAGCTGCAACAGATAAACATTCCGATTCTTAGAATGCACTCCACATACAGGGTATATTGTACAATGTTGTAGACCGCGTCATAAATAACCATACAGCCGGTAAAAGTATCAGCGACTGCGAGATTCAATATAATGGATAAAGAGCTGTCCTCGTCTTCTGGCCGAGTTAACAAAATCCAGAAAACCCAAGCATTTGTAAGAATGATATACATCCCTAGAAAGCACATAAAGGCATTGATGGCTGCATCTTGCAGATAGACGCAATGACCATTCAGGGTCTCAAAAACACCTTCACAAGTGGTAATGTTAAAAAGTCCGAATTCTGTGGCGCTGTCGGTATTCATAATTGTAAACAGTTTTAACACCTGGCCCGTAACGTTATTTATAAATCCAATTTCAGTATAAATGTTATATAATACCAAATTCGGCACCAGAAATGCCAAAGCAAATTTATTTTAAACCCTCTTCTTGATTGATGAGGCAACCTTTAACAGGTTCCATTAATGGTACAGTATAAAATGGTTAAAATTATCTCATCTAAGAAATTTCAAAGAACATAAGGTATTAAGATTTTTTTAAAAATGAGTCGCGAGCTGCCAAATAGTGGTAAATTAAACCTTTTTGAAAATTAATGTAAACACCTTGTGGTATAATAATAAATCAATCCTTTATTTAGACAGGATTGCACATTTAGTAAAGTACTAGTTTACACTGTGGTCCTGTATAAAATATATTTACCGATAGATAAATGAAAGAGTGGAAAATAAAAAACTTAAGTTAAATAAGATATATACATGTAAATAAAATAATGATATCACATCGTAAAGCATACATTTAAATCACTCGCTAGAGTTATAATGTTGCAAATATGCAGATTTAAAAGATGATAAAGAATCAGTTTCTGACATATTCAGGTAGTTCATTCCAAAATACGTTTATAATATTCAGTTCCAATTTTGGTACATATAAAATATCAGTCACTACTTTTTGTTGTTCTAGAGCTAATCTCACTGACAAAACTAAAAACATTCAAATATTCAAGCTCATATTTTTCCTGCGTCGCCAACGGCGGAAGCAGGTCTTGGATCGGGTCTGTCCGTCCCAATAAGCTTGTCATCGCAAGTCCTCTGAAACTACCCAACCAAATTCAATGAAACTTGTAAACATTAAGAACATCATATGTAGTTTTGCATATGTCCCGTCAAACTTAGAAAATTTGCAAAAATTCACATAAATGATCTTGTCATCGCAACTCTCTGAAATTACCCAACCAAATTCAACAAACCTTGGTATACAGTAAGAACATGTAGTTGTGCATATTAGCAGGAAATATGATCCTCTAAATTTTATGGAATTTATGCCCTTTCAAACTTAGAAAATTTGCAAAAATCCTCATAAGTGACGACCCTTTGAACTAACCATATTTCAAAAATCATCATATATTTAGCTTATCATTTCAGCTTATTTCAGAGATTCATATGGTTTTTAGGGGATTTAATACCATGCTGAACTGACAGTATTTTTTTTATTACAAAATTTTATAAATGATATAGCGCGAGACGACGCAGGTCATCATTAGGTGTCACTTGAAAGCAAGCACAAGTTTTCTATATATACAGTAATCATAAATAGGCATCTATTTAAGAACACTATAAATATGAACAGTAGACGTCCGAGTTATTTTCACCTTTAAAATGATTCTGGCGGCCCTTTTCTGTAATTTAAAAAGTCTATCAACAAAACCCCTGTTTTAAGCTGAGCACCAAATTGAGCAAACTGAGGAAAGATTACAGTGTTATAGATTTTCAACAATGCAAAAGATTGTAAACGTCGTAAAACACCTTATTTTCTGTGATAGTTTCTTGCATAAGAATCAATATATACAGACCAAATAAGACATTCATCAATTTGTACCCCAAGAAGTTTGGCAGATTTAACAGTATCTAAAACAATATCTCCTACTTTGATATACATTTTTCTACATTTTGAGAGTGCCAATCAATATACATTCTGTTTTCTTTAGGTTCATTGTAAGTTTATTATTTTCCATCCTTTTCATAGAGTTTAAAAGATCATCATGCAACCTTTGTTCAATAACATCAATAGATTTGTGTGAAACATCCTGTGATGTATCATCTGCATATATAGAAACATTCGAGTGCTTTAAACATTTAGGGTAATCATTAACAAATAAATAAACAATGGTCCCAATATGGACCCCTGAGGCACTCCTACTGTAGCATCTTTTGGTAGTTATTAGGTTTGTCACATTCTGGAAAATGAAGTCCCCTTACTGACATGCAATTTTAGATACCACACATTTGTTCGATGTTATTGCTTGATTTTGGGGATAATAGAAAGATGACACGTTTTGCGTCAAATGATTCAATCAGCGCTAACAACACAAAAATATACAAATATAATTTTCTCTTTTTCTTTGTGTGTGTGTGATTTTATCAATATACTTGTAAACGACTGATGTCTATAAGATGCAATGCAAGATTCGCACTAAAATTTCTTTTAATCCGGATTTACTTGAATCCACAGTATTTATCACTCGTTGCGTTCGCACTACTATCTGAAATAGATCTGCTCAATGAGGCTCTTATTTACCCAACCCCGAAAAATTAGGAAAGATATCCTCATACCTCAAAAATATATGTCAAAATCCACTTCAGACCGCTCTGTTTAAACGCGAAGCAAATTAACAAAGCGTACCCCTAGGTTCAGTGTAATTCGGATTAACTTGGTGCTCGTGTTTACGTAACTTTAATATTCTCTTCGCATCAGTATCGACCAATTCACTGACAGTTCTAGTGTTTTCATCACAAACTCCTGGCTCACTTCCACTGACGTTCTTCCAAGTATTGGTGAAGTATGTTGCACAGGATTACATGGAAAATCATTAGTACTAAGTACTAGTACTTTATACAAATGAAAGACTTTACATAATGTAATGTTTTATGACTATTTTGGACCCTCATAAATCTATCTAGTGTCAGTATCATTCATTTAGTAGATTGATTGATGTTTTACGTCCCGCTCTAGAATATTTCACGCATATGAAGACGTCACTATTGCCGGTGAAGCGCAAAAATTTAACCCTATGATCGGCGCTTACGGCGTTTGAGAAGGGAAGGATCTTTATCGTGCCACACCTACTGTGACACAGGACTTGGACTTCGGTTTTTGGGGTCTCATCCGATTGATTGTTGAGAATATTTCACTGATACTGAGATGTCACCATTTCCGGTAAAGGGTTGCAAATTTTACACCTATGCTTAGCACTTATGGGTTTTAGCAGTGAGGGTTGTTTTANCCGTTTTAAAGGTCACATCCGAAAGACCCGTAATTGCTGAGCTCTTGGCGAAGTATTTCATGTATTTTAACGTCTTGGGTTTGACGCCGCNCTTGGCGAAGTATTTCATGTATTTTAACGTCCTGTGTTTGACGCCGCACATCCGAAGGACCGCCAAATTTAGTCGCCTGACAACAAGCAAGGGGTACTGAGGAACTACCGAACTCCATCTAACCCGGATTCACAAGGGTCCATTTAGAGATTGATTGATTGATTATTTGTTTGTTTTTCGTTCCCGTCGAGAATTAGGTCACTCATATTGGGACGTCACCATTGCCGGTGAAGGGCTGCAAATTTAGACCTATGCTTAGCACTCATTGGCCTTTTTAGCAGTGAGGGTTCTTTAGCGTGCCACACCTGCTGCCGACACGGGAACCTCCGTTTTTAAGGTCATATCCGAAAGACCCGTGATTCTCACTTCTAATGCCGAGCTCTTGGCGACAGGAGCCAACTCACTACCTATTTTTCACGATCGGCCGAGTGCCGAACACAGGGCGCACGACCTTCTGATCACGAGGCGATATTTAGGAGAAGTTTATCAAATGGCTTCTTAATTACTATAAATTTATCAAATGAAATAGACACTGACAGTGTGTGAATGTGCTGACCTGGTACCTCTACCCTGGAATTACGAAATGAACAAGCTTGATACATTCCTCTGCTACTCCTAAATTTATGAAAATTTACAATCTTGGTAGATGTTCATACATTGCATTTACACCCAGGGTAGACACTAACGCGCCTCTTCCGGTGTAACCCTAAATCCCGGGAAAAGT
>CAJDSM010041964.1:0-10746 GCA_903981925.1 Ostrea lurida | reverse complement strand
GGAACGCATCTTGCACTCCTCTTGGCTACGGGCCTGAAAATGATTGTCAACTGAAACTGTAAACCCAGCAAACAATAACAGCGTAAGTCGCTCCAATTAAGAATTTTTATTTTACCGCCAAAATGGACTAGATCATTGCCTGAGTGTTTCTCATATCAGACATGATTTTTATGTTACACCAAAATGGACTAGAAGCATGTCAAAATTTGCCATGCCTGAGTGTTTTCTCATATTGATAATGATAGCTGTTCGAGGGACTTGCGACGTATTACTATACGTAGATTTGATTGTGCATCTATCAGTGCACTCAATATATTTTAATTATCTTACAATTTCTCAGTTATATTTGAAAAAATTTACCCTTTTAAATGAATTTCTATTAATCTTTTCCACACTGTTACGTCACAGAAAGGGACGTAAACTCGATTGGTGTGACTTTTTGAATCGGTCACTTCAATGCGAAAGTGAATTGAGACAGGTCAAACATTGGGCACATTGGAAATTATTATTGAGTTCGTATTGTAAGAATACCTTACAGATAAAAAAGGACCCTTTAACTCTTAATTTGTATTCTATTTGGGACTATGGATTGAATTGATCACATGTTCTTCATTTATTCAAGTGACTTCTTTAAACTGTCAGAACAGGAAAGGAAGGGAGAGAAAGGAAAATATGGGCCTGGGACTGTTAATACATGTAAATCCTTGTTCACAAGTAGCTAGTTGCTGCATATTGTGAAAGAGAGCCCTGTATATTATCCTGGATTCAACGATATGGCCCTAAGTAAATTTTCCATAAACAGAGGCCCAAGGCACAACACTCACCTTGATTCATACATAGCTCTGCTTTTCTTCATCAGCAGTTTTTCTATAACATATTCCATGTAAAACTTTTAATCCCTATTGGACCCCACTCTACCCACATGTCATGATTTTATAGATCGTTTTGGCATGTAGCCCACCAAACCCTTCAGTGAGATGATTTTTAACGAGCTCACATCTTACACTACCTCAACGGATGAGGCGGGACGATGGATTATTAATATTGCATTCTATGTGGGATGATACATATATACCATGGACATTGTATATATTTATGAAATTAAGGAAATATCACAAATATCGCCAAAAAAATTCTGCTTTTGTTTTTCCTTCTTACTATACATTTTGGAATTTAAAATTAAAATAATAAAAACCCTAATAATTCTGTTATGTTTCTGTAACCCGACGACCATTCAATTACCCCTGGAGGATTTTTTAAAAATTATGTATATAAAATATTTTAAACTAGTCAACTCTAACTGAAATATAAAGATATCATTTTTGTGTGACATCAAGCATTTTCCCCACAACTATTTGAAGTATTGTTTTCTGCCGTTTTAACGGCCATGTTTGGGCCGTCCGCTGTAAAATATCACACCTGGTTAATTCAGTCCGGGGATGTTTGACCCCTTCCATAAGCAAAAAAAAAAATCCCACCTACCACCTCGAATTTTTTGGAATGTTACAGGAAACAACATATTTTGTGTTTAGGGGCCTTAAGTTAAATAACACATGAAATTTATTTATAAATTACTTCACTGCAGGATCGAAATAACTTTACCACAGGCTAAATTTAGCTTTACAGTTATATCATTTAAATCTACAGGCTAAAATGAAGTCACAAGCCAAATTAAAGAAGGAAATTAACAGTTTCTTTTCATGTCATTTAATCGCAATATATAAAAAGGTCTTTCTATTATAGCAGTACAGAACTTAACGAACATCAATTGGTTTTACATCTTTAAAGGGTAATCCTGGCCCCTAATAAAACACCACAACACAAATTACAAATATTTTATTTCCGTAATTCCTGTAACTTCCAAAAAGAACAAATCATAATGATCAAGGGTAGGTAGGTTCGATTTTGGCTACTGAATAATTTGGGTCAAACATCCGGGCATAATTAACCAGGTTGTGCTATTTACAGTTGTAGGGTGGTTTCGCGCCGATTATCTGTGTTCGCGCCGGGTGGTATCGCGCCGGGGGTGGTTTCGCCCCATTATCACAGGTACTGAAAGAGATATTTGGTAGTATACAGTTGCTTCCCCCGATTACTGTAATTATATACTATGCCTTGTATTATTAACCGCCAAGGTTTATGTCGTGTTGTCGCATAATTATCCATTTTATACTGAAAGTGGAGTGTTTAGCCGTTCTATTGAAAAATTTGTCGTCTAATATTGGAAATAAGGTAAGACTGGAACAGTTAAATAAATATTTATTTCACAAATCTCATGACTTTTCAATTTGAAGGTTGTCATTGATTTTCATTTGATTTACAATATTAAATATTGTAGGATTCTTCTGCATGGCGATTAATCTTATAGACTTCATTTATATGCCAAATTACCACTTTTTTTAATCAAATTTATTTTAATATACATATTAATCAAATGACTATTCGATAGCGGTATTCTTCAGTTACTAGTAGAATCATAGGGGCATCCCACTCGGCAGCGAACAAAGTGAATCGGCGCGAAACACTCGGCGCGCGAACACCGTAATCGGAGCGAAACCACGACGCATTCCTATTTCGAGGGCAAACCTACATGGCTGTCTACAGGCTGAGTTTTGCAGAAGAAACGATCATTCACAAACAAGTTATGAGAAGAATTATTTGGTCTTTTTGTAAATTAATGTTGCACTTTTTTATCTTAGGTTAAATTTTGACACGAGTTGACACATTTATATGTCAAATTAAAACATACAATGAAAACATTTGTATAATTGCATCAGCTGACTGGGGGACAATGTGACAGATCAACCGAGGTTTATCGAATTCAAGGCGAATGCTGTGACTCTTTTCAAATTTCAAAAAGCAGAATGAATTACCAGAGAAATATGGATAACAAAGCACTACTTGGGTCAAAAATCACCACTCGCTAAAATTTCGAGTGTCTTCTATTTTTATCGGCCGGTTTTAAAAATAACTCGCATTTAGCAGAGTCATTTCTCGCTAATTTCGAACCTGACTTGATGACTGTGTAAATAAAGATATAATTTTACACAGTCTATATACAACTTCTTTGAATGAATTTTCTACTTGATGAACCAAAATGATTTTTATATGCAATCAAACAAAAAAAAAAGATTTATAACAATAGTTTTGATACCTTCGATATAGAAAAAAGTTGCATGCCCAGCCTCACTCAAGATACTTTCATATCACATGATCAATGTGATTAAACATGCTGCTGTTCTTTGAGAATATTTTGAAGGATGTTACATATATTCCATATGTCTATTTGTTTTGCCCACTTTACCTGGAGCGAATGATTTATACACCCTTTGGAATCTACACTAATTGCGAAGAAGAAGCTTGCAATCATAAAGATTCATTTTTTTTTTTAACACAGTGGTTTCTTGAGAAGCCAAGATATTTATAGACCCATTGATAGATACCACCAAATTTTTCACTATTTCCTGAATTATTTCTCTGAAAAGAGGGCGTGGTCGTTAATTTAAAATAATTTACCTTAGGAATGCTTTGTGGCAAGTTTTGACATTTGCCCAGTTGGCTTCCTGCGGAAGACGAAGGAAGAAAGTTTATAACATTAACGACAGAAACATTTCCAATCAGGACAAAAAGCTCACTAGAAACTTAACACATCCACAGATGAGACCTGCCAGCGTAGAAAACCACTCTTCTCGGATTCATGTGCATACCATCGGACACAAATTTGTCCTTCTCCTCTTCATACAATATATTATTTTCTTCCTTGGGTGATTCCTTCAATATCAGTCCAAAGATTCTTTATCTAATGGTCCCCCTAAAAATCCTGGGCTCCTCTCCATTTACAACCGTCACCTTCTAGAGGTAGCCTAAAGTTCAATTTTAAGGTTCCAATCAATTCTGAAAATCAGTAAGTGTCTCAGTTTCTTTCTCTTGAGACCAAAATAGTTCGGTTTGTATCCCCTCCAACACGACTCAGTAGGTTATGTCCAGCTGTCTTCGGTTAATTTAATGTTTTGATACTCTTATTAGGATTTAAACTGGATCATGGATGTCTTGCCTAAAAATCAAAAGATAATACAATTATTAAAATAAAGAGGCCCAGGGCCACACGCTCACATTCTGAGCATATTGGCTCGGAAAAAAAAAAAAACACAAAAGAGATACCAGACCCAGAACTGAAAGAAAACCTAAATGGGGGGGAAAAGAGGGTGGGGGGAGAGACACTTTGTTGAATTATCACCCCCCCCACCCCCCCCACCGCCCGGGGGCATGATATTGAAACAAACTACTACACTACCTGAGATGATTCCTAGAAATTAGACGAAGCCTGTCTTTGAAGTACTTGAAAAAAAGATTTTTAAAAGTTTCCCTGTATGTTCCTATGTAAAACTTTGATCCGCCATTTGGCTCCATCCTACCCCCGGGGGTCATGATGTACAAACTGATCTACACTCTCCTAGGATGATCCCGCATGAGTTTAATGCTCTTCCTGGCCGCTATCAGTGTACTTGAGAAGAAGATCTTTTTAAAGATTTTCCGGATTATTTGTCCTATGGTAAACTGTAAACTGATCAGTCTGTTACTTGATTTTTTACTCCCCTCAATTAGAGAGACTCCATTTTATTATTTTTAACAATTAAGTTTTAAACCGCCCTTCACCCAAAGGTTGACCCAATTTTGGTTAAATATACCCAGTGGTTCTTCAGAGAAGCTTGGAAAAAAATGAAAAGGGTAAAATTAAGAAAAAAGAAACGGACAGTCTTTAGGAAATGGAAGGGATTGTTATATCTATTTGATAGAAAGAAAACAAGCTACAAGTTCACGAGACATCAAGCTCAGAGTAGAGCGAAACTAGAAAGAACTGTCATAGTCTGGTAGAATCTGAAGATTTTGTGAGAAGAACTTTATGCCCGCCTATTAGCTTGAAAGAACTATCAGTTATGTTCAAGTATTTCCTCACACAGCCAATGACTTACGCAGAAGCCACTGTGTACATTGTAAATTTGAAAGGATCGATTAGTTAAAGTATTTCAAACATATTTGCATGCACAGTTTAAGATGAATGGTTGAGAAAAAAATGATACTAGAGAAACTAATATTCAAACAAATCGTTAGATAGAATATTTAAGTAGAAGGCTCACTATACTCGCACTAGTCATATATTGAATGAAATAGATAAATATAAAACCGGAAAAAAAACATTGACCTACTTTGTGACCTAAATATTCTACTAGTTACATGACAAAGATCACTTTTCGCAAGGTTCCTGTCAAGTTCGCTTTTGCCGATGTTCAAAGGAATTGCACAATTGATTTGGAGATGTTCCCCCTCCCAGGCACCTGTGTCACTTGTATATAACTCGCATCGTCAATATAGGCTTGCATCCTTGAAGGTCATTGGCAGAAGGAGTGGATCATTCCTTTGAAAGTGGCTGGCGCGGGTTTTTTGCATTCAAAAAGGCATCACCATGATTGGAATAGGCCTCGGGAAGTGCACGAATGCAGAAATTTTTCTTTGCTCTCTCTTGTCAACGGTTACCTGCCAATAGCCTTTTGAGCAAGTCGAGATTTGCTGACAAAATTGCGCCACTTCCGATTTTATTCAATTACAGGTCATCAAATTCTTTATTATTTGGAATCGGACAACGAGTTCCGTTTTCGTGATAGGAATTTCTACTTTGTCGAAAGTCAGTACACAGTTCCATAAGTAACCCCCGATCAGGTTTAGGAACGATGGATACAATTGGTGATCTCCAGTCACTTTTGCTTGTTTCAATAATGCATTGTCAAGGCATGGATTTCACTTGCTAGATCGTAAAATTGCGTACTTTTAACGGATTGAACGCCGATACGGATGCTGATTTTAATGGGCATGGCATCTCCCACTGATGACATCATGAGCACGAGACTAGCGGTGGTCTCTGGAACATCGATGAAGTGAGGTAACGGATAATTTGCCATTGAGTTGTGAATTTGTTTCTTGGATGAGAATCTTAAATTGTCCGAGTTTTGGCATGCCAAGATAATAGCACGGAGAATTCGGTAGTTCTTCAAATACGGACCACTTCTGACTGAAAATTCCTTTTCACTAGATATCTACAGACATGTAATCATTGTCTGATACAGATTTTTCAAATGGGCTTAAGGTGGAATGGATTTTTATAGAAGTTTGATGTACATCTATCAAAATACTCTATTCACAGTGTATAAGTGTCACACAGCTCGTATTTCCTTACGACCGCCATTTAGAAAGGCTTAACTACATATCACATATCCCCCTAAGGCTTGCTCTCAATTTCATCAGGACCATGAATATTGGCCTGTAAAGGATGAACAAAGTACGAAGGAAGAGGCAAAAATATTCTTAAGAGCCTTTATTCGGCCGACAGTGGTTAAATAAAAAATCCTTCCTGACGGTTATCTTGTTCTTACCAACCGTTTCATTTTTGGTTTGAGAACTCTCTGCGATTTCTGAGCTATATTTGGCAAGCATTGTATAGCCTCTCTTCTAAAATAGGACATAATCTAGAGATTTGACGCCAGAACTGAGTTCAGATCAGGCCATTTTCTTAAGCAAATTGCATCAAGGGCACTCCCATAAACAAACTGTTATGGTGGCTCAAATTACACGATATGTCAAGGGACTGAAACTTATAAGGACCCTTGTATTGCTTTCTCGTGGCCGCAAAAATAAAAAACTAAGTGGGGACCACCCTCAATCCAGTCTTTCCATACTGATAGCAATAAGTACTCATCATATTCTTAAGAAGTTGTGATGAAACGTTTTCAAGTGCTCACAACACTTTGAGAAACTCGGGATTAATATAAGACAGTAGAGTTTGTTAAAGATTTGTCAAGTAACAAACGGTAACTCACTGCGGTTTGACTGCTAACAAAAACCAAATTCTCCGATGACATTTATAAATTGAGAACACACTTGACCCAGATTTGCCATAAAAATAGCCTTTGAGAGCACTCCATATCAATAAGCTGAAAGATACTTGGTAATAGAGACACTTGAATCTAAAATGGATCTTCGCCCGCTTAATATTCCTAAGAAGGAATATATCTTCAGGACCTAGTTGAAGTACACATGATAGCTAAGTCATAAGTACTGGTTTTCTTCCTACCCTTGATTTAGGCCCAAGGTTCCTACACAATCTACCAATACACGACTTGAAACGTTCTTCAAAAGCTGAAAGGCGATTGACAATGTGGGGGCAGATGGAATTTCTGATTAGGCTTGGCCTACCATTCTACAAACATGACGGACTTCATATTGTGAAAATTTCAGAAACATCACTTCTTAATCTGTAAGGCTCATAGGCAAAATGACTCCAAAACTTTAGAGTCACAAGTCTTATGACACCTTATAATGACTGATATTGCCCCGCTGCCATAACGTTCGTATCGGTCGAGCGAAGATCTGCATGAACGTCCTACGAAGCTCACTGGACACACATCTGAAGTGAACAAACTGCCAGAGAATTCATCAAGAGTGGCCACGCGGCACTTCCGACCATCATAAAGTATCCGTCCTTGATGTTGTAGAAGCTGACCACACTTCTCCAGCGACTATATACAGGCTGGACTGCTCATTTCATCGAAGTAAGGTAAGATGCCCTTTTCCCAAAGTCTGGTTAATTATATCAGGGGCGGTGCGCTATATTTCTCAGACCTAATGTGTCGGCGGCGAACCCCAAGTCTTGCTCGTGACGAGAACCTACTATGATATGGGTTCTTGATGCTTGGCTTATTAATCAGTGAGGATTTAATATCGTGCTGTGTTGGTAATCAGCACTGGTTTCAGTGGAGACTAGACTCGGAAAAAGTAATTGCTGTGAAATGTGAATTCTGACAATTCGATAGTAACTCGCCATTAAGGTCATCAGGAAACTGCTTTTGTCACTAAGCCATCCATAAGTCATAGATGAACCAGCTGAAGGTCAAGGGGGGATTGGCAGTCCTTGTCACAATTCTTTCTCTCTGGTCACTCCTTGATCTTAAGGTAACAGCATTAAGTCTGGGCATAAGTCGTCGTTTCTCATCATCGGACGCGACATCGATGTTAATGGGATCTTTACAAACATATCTCGGATCTGGTGTACATGACTTTGCCGCCAGTCTTAATCAGTGCCCTAGCAAAACAAAAAGAAACGCTTGAACAGAAGGATGTAGGCCGAAACACCAATACGAAAACTGCGATCCTTAGTGATTAAAGATCTTTCATGATTCAGGATAAATTCTATAGTTCTCAAAAGGGAACATTTCAATGCGCCGTCCCGCTCAATTTCACCGTGTAAGTAAAACTGAACCTTAATCAGGAAGTACGCTCAGATCAAAGAAACAATAACAACAATCCCTCTAACATAAAGCTCTGGCGGCACGCCCCAACGCCCCGTATCTCTTCCAAATACTGACGAACAGCGTCTTTTACTTCACTAGAGCCACTTTCAGAAGAACACAAATTCCTGAGCGAGACTAGAGACAGCAATACAGGGCTTTACTAACCTCCTCTCACGCCCTAGAAAATTTACAACGGATTCGAACCCTGAACATCAGGAGATGCAGAAGCAAAGAGAACAAAGGCTTTTTGCTATCATTTCTAAGATTAGCCCCCTGTACAAGCATTGGTTATAGTGGGTTTCAAGGTCATTTTTTTCTATCTAAAGCTTAAAACACTCCACTAATCAGTGACCTTTTCTTAACAATGAGAGAAAGTAGAAGGCGATCTTACACCAAGGATCCTTCAAGAAACAGGCAGCTGACAACCTTGACCGGGACGTAAGACACACTGTAGGGTGGTGACTGAGGAAGATTAGAAGGAACGTTGGAAGACTGAGACTGCTGTTGATACTCTACTTATCTGAGTCTGAACTTTATCAACTGAACTACTTACTCTGATTTTTGGACCATAAAAGTTTTTTTATGAGAATGAGTGTAAGTATCTGAACATGACTACAGCGCTCAAGAGTTCTTCACATTCTTATCTTCAAAGTGTTCGTAAATCTGCAGAACACTCGAGTCTAAAGTTTCTTCACCAGATGAGTTTGTCTTAAATAATTCTGAAAATTTGTCTATTTCCTAGAATCTTAACCTGGATCAAATAGATTCTTTTTCTCTAGACCAAAATTCTACATCTAAGTCGGATTGTCGAATTCTTATTACCTTCCTAAACCTCTGACTGTACGCTTCCTGGTACAGGTTTGGTATGCACTAAGTATTGCAGCCTTGACCTTTTCATAATCGACTATCGCTATGGCTTAGAAAAGCTGAGTAAACTGTTCGCCGCCTGGCCAATTTAAGAAGAACTAATTGTAATAATGTCGGCCAGTTATTGTTTTTGGCCATTTTAAATTTTATGCAATTTTCTCAAATGTTGAGGAAAAATATCAATCAATAGCTTTATTTCTTGAAATTTCGAAACATAATCTTAATTATTATTGAGCTGTCGTCCCTGATTCACATCTGACAGTGCGAGGCTTCGTTCTTATTGTAACAAATCTTAGTTCTCTAATTCAAATTTGGTCTCTGACTCTCGTTTTTCTTCAAATTTGTCATCTGACTTGCTCTTTCTCTGCCGATTCATCATTTTTTCTCGCGTCAAATTATCGTTCTTTCTCTCTCTCCTCTTCGGCACGTTCTTTCTCTCTCAATCTTCACGAATTGCACTGTTTTCTATGAGCTAACCATTGTATTCTAATTCAACATTCGCAGGATTGTTCTAACTTTGGGAAATTCTATTAAACTTTGTAAATATAGTCTTTTCGCGCCCAAAATGTTTTAACTTTAGCAACAACAACAAAGTTCTAAGTCTGCCTAGTGTGTCTACCATTGTGCTAGTTTTAACCGTCTAAAGCCTAAGTTAGTGAACCCAAGGGACTTCAATAACTCAGTCTTTTTTTCAATTTATCAAACACCTGGAGTCTGATTTTCTACAAAATTTCTACTGTGAAACATTTGTTAAACTCTGCTGCTTGTTATTAAAAAAAAAAGATTGTATTAGATAACCCGCACGAGCCCCAATTTCTGTTAACGATTAATAAAATCAAGGTCAGAAATTTACCTTTATGAAAAGAACAAGCAGTACAACAATTAAAAACACTATCTAGAATTATCTTACTAGATTTATTTATCAATTATTACAATAAAATAAAACAAGAAGTAACAACTGCTCTAATACTAAAGAAAATCTAATTGTACATATGTTTGTGTCCGCTCGGTTAATTAATAAATCCAAGATTTACACCAGTACAGCACCAGAAGTTATCCCAGTAATAATAAATTCACACAAATATTCACAGTTCCAGAAATCTTACGAGTGTCTTTTATTATCAAGTCACTGTCTTATACTTAATATTTCTCCAGATTTCTAGAAGACGCTAGAAAGTATAAATTACTGTAACTTTTTGCAACATAAAATCAAGACAACAACTTCGTAGACTTTTCTAAAAGATCACCGTGTACTTAAAAATAAATCAATACTGGCTATAAACAAGGTCGTATATTTTCTAGAACTTTCAGGGTTACCAACAACGTATTAGAAAAATAGTTGCATTATTCATATGAGCATAGACGTAATGTAAAGGAATTTTACAAAGAACGTATTATAAAACGTAGGCCAAATTATTCGGAGTAATTATTGCCAAAAAACAATAATAAAACGCATAAAATAACAATACCCCCCCCCCCCTAAAAAAACACGAAAGGGGGAGGGGATTAGTCCATATATTTAGGTGTCCATGTGCAT
>CAJDSM010041959.1:0-14918 GCA_903981925.1 Ostrea lurida | reverse complement strand
CTTACTCAGAAATTAGATTGACCTCATTAATCTTCCTGATAATATATGTATATATATGGTTCTGTTCATCGTTGGTTACATAGAATAGTCTCTAATTTACAGAATGAAGAATACTGTTACTTGCTCTCAGCATCGGTTAGGTGCCTGCTTTGTAGGTGGGAATGCCAGGTTCAGACGAGTTGGTGGGGACAAACAAATCGCCACTCCAGAAATCCAAGAACCTAGTTATTCTGTAATATTTTAAAACGTAGTCTTTAAAGGACTAAAAATTCATTATAGTTGGGAAAATGAAACCAGTATTATTAGCAATTGCTTTTTATTCCAACTTGTTACAAAACTGTTTTTTAAAGCTTACCTACTATCAAACTCTGTCGTTGCCAGTATTCCGTATCAATACGTTTTACAAACTTTTCAACAATGTCATAAATAGAGTTTTTGAAAAATGTATGCACATGTATAAGACATGAGATGTGTCAATCCCCCACAGGTGCGTGGTGACATCCTTTGCAGCTCCCATAGGGTACAACAGGGAGATGTATTTACCGCTGCAAGCTCGAAATGTCAGACACTTCGGCCCAAAGACGTTTCGGCCCATGGACACTTCGGCCAATAAAGTTGGACATTAATGCCATATTCATCCTCAATATCTTTGACAGCGCCTCGCGTCTTCACACTAACGTTCCTCGCACAGCTTGTAGTTAAAAAAGCTCAGCGATTTTCTAATATTAATTAACGTGCTGGAAGTGTCTGGGCCGAAGTGATCCAACTGTATGGGCCAAAGTGTCCATGGGCCAAACGTCTGGCTACCGCAATGGCTGCTTCTTATAGAGAGCAAGTAGTCGCTGGTAGAATTTACTTCATCAAGGTACATGCAATATTGCTTTTTTCTATTATAGCTTATAATTAGATTACAACAATCATCATAACATATTTTTCATTCACTATTTTCCATATGTTGTTGTTTATGTTCTATAGAATTATCGAGTGATTATATTTTCAATTTTAAAAACTTACTAGATATAAAGTAAAAATAGATGTTAATTAATGCATCAGAATTACGTCTTTCATACTTAGGCAACGCTTTTACTTTGAATTACAGGTCAACAGGCGAATTGAGAATTCATCACTTAAGATTTCAAAGATCTGAGCGAGGCGTTGTTCCCTTTCCGCGTGTCCAGTTTACAGAAGTCATCTGTGATCCGATAGAATATTTTGAAATACTACTCTGACATTCTTATTTATCTTGCAAAGTTATCATTATTAAATTAACACTGCAGATACTTTTTCTTTTGAATTTCTCATCATGGCGGACTATCATGAAAAAGGTAGAGATATCAAGTAGTGGCCAATCTCCCTACATGTAAACCTTCTAATAAGGAATACAAAAAATGTGGGGTTTTTTATTGACCAACGAACTCTCGACACAACGATGAGGATCAGGTGCCTAGGAGAGTAGGCATAGCCTGTAAGATCGTCACACCCCCGGATAGCGTTTACATATCGATCAGAAAACGATTGATCTGCACTCAAATCAGTCTCTAAAGACCAGCTCTAATATTTAGTATGTAACACGGCAGAAAACATTAGACCCTATGATAGGCTGTTAGATAAAGTAGATCATTATTACATCCATAGAATTTGCGAAATGAGATTTTGAAAACCCTTGGAACATCAACTTGTTTGTCACTCGGCTACCTTATCTTAAAACTGATCATCTGCAGAACAAGCTTTTGCGTATCAAATCGGCCTAGGATTCTTTTCAGCATTAAATAAATGACAAAGAATCTGAAGCTTAACAGTCTTGTACGACCACTTAATTTCCTAATACTTGATTGTTCTCATTATATTTGTTCACTGTGGCAACACTTGATATAGTTTGAACACTTATATTCCCTTTGCGGATATAATTGAATTTCTTCGTTTTTCCTAATGAAACAGGTATGTTAAGACAAATTATTTTTTTCTCCATACACCTATAAAAATTAACAATCTAAGTATAGGATAGATCATAATCAGAATACAAAATTTTATATCATAAAATGGATTTTATATAAAAGCTATTTTCAGTTGTATATAGCACATTAATACCTTGTAAATTACAAAATGTAAACTGCATTTTAACAATCATAATTAGACTCGGGCTCAATTTGAAGCGGCTGGAGATTCCCTTTCAATTTAACCAAAGCAAATTCCGTTAGGTACATGTGCTTGGACAATTTAACCACCTCCTCCCTTCCTCCTCCCTTTCAAATTTAGCTATCATCACATTTGTAAACTTAGGAATTTTGACAATTTGCGATGCACATGTGTAGTGCAGTGCTTTTTGATAATATACATGTACTTTGTGTCCTGTGTATTTGTTTGATTTGTTACTGTAAGTTAGGCCTTTTTTTTTTTATGTCACCTTCTTTGTGTACAAACGTTTAACCATTATGTAACAATACTGGATAAGCACTAATTGGCTAAATCATAATATGTTAAAGTTTAATTTTATATTAACCTTATCCCAGTATTAATTTTGATCAACGTATTGGTATATATCATTTGGCATGCTGCTTCGTTTTTTTTTTCATTTATCTGGATCAATAAATGAACACAACTATCACATAATTGGGTTTTAAGAAGTTTTCTTTAGACGGTAAGCAACAAGAACAAGCTTCGGAAGACATTACATCTTATGTATCATGGTTTTCCATTATGAAAAAGTTGTGATATAAATAAGGTGTTCTGCCGACATTTCTGCATTTCTTATACACCAAGGATATGGGTGATCTTGAATGATTTCACATATTGCAAAAAGGAAAGTTTGGTGCCAATCGAACTTGATGAATGGGAATTTGAACCTATTTCTTCAAATATCTCTCGACAAAAGAATAGTATGACACGTCATTTCAGAAAGAATTTATAGGTACGGCAAGGTATGCTCAATATAAAAATATAACGGTACAATTTTTTATGCACAGATGCGCATTTCGACAATTATGTTCATTCAGTTGTGCTCAACACCGAAATGTTTAGAAATCCGAACATGAAGTAACAAACTTTTATAAAGTGAGGCAATGTAGTGCTCAAAGATTGGCCCAAAAACTTCGAAGGATCAGAGCTATATGCCTGAGGGAGATAATCCTTAATCTTGATATGAATGTGTCTAATTTTACCACTCGGCAATAAATCATATCCGTATTTCAAGTAGTAACATAGTACATAGCAACTGGGCTTAGAGACCCCGGGGACTAACAGTCCACCAACAGAGGTTCGACCCAGGCTAATCTGATTTACTATACATGTATTTGCAAGAAATATCGTTTAGTAAATTTAGGGATCATAAAATAAATTTTTTAGAAAATGTTGTAAAAAAAATTTCTATAACAAATAGGCGAAGGTAACATTCGTGTTAAACGTAAATCATAATCCAAAAAACATATACAAAATCGAGTGTTTGGGCAAACGGACCTCCGAGCAAGCGAAGGTAGAGCAGGTGCCATGGAGGAGGAAGCATCTCTGGACTGACCGGTACACCCGCCGTGACCCGTGTCGAATAAAGTAAACGGGATTACCCGTACGTCAAATCTAGTAGGAAAATGAACAGTCAACAAAGCGTATAAACAAATTTTCAAGTCAACATATGCTTAGTGATATTATGGAATCGCCAACAAGGTCAATTATAGCGAACCGTAGAACTTGCGAAATGATGACTTGAAACGAGATTCGTTATAACCTGCAACTTCAACTTTTTTGTTATAAGTTGGGCCTCGCTTTTAAAAAATCCCATAACGCATAGCATGCTCTTGCGTATCGAATCAACTGCGAGATATACACACCATAAGCAGTTGATAGTAGTATAATTACTACATAGAAAGGGAAAAGTTGAACGATTGCAAGTTAAAGTCATCAACACTTCATCAATATATGTAGTTGTCAGTCTGCCATTAGACGAATCAATGTTAAGTAGAATATATTGTTCATAGGCAGTTCATAGCAGTGCAACAAATGATGTCCACGCATATTGTCATTTCAACCGTACGGAATTGAAAGGAATGTTATATTTACCGATAAGTCGTCCTCAGTACCGTATTGATTCCGAACAGTCCCTATCTGTTCGCCTTGTTAAACCTTAATGGAATGATCAAACTATCATCATTAGATATTCTGGTTTTTATACACTTTATATAAGAATGTATTTAGCGCCCATTTATAAGAACAATTAATATAACGTGCTTTACAATGTTAAGAAGAGGGATGTAAAATAAAAATACAAATGACAATATCACACACGATCTTTTGTTGTTAAAAAATATTTTTTAAAAAATAGAAAACTACAATCAAGTTCTGTTTTATTGAAACAAACACGTTGATACATGTTACAATGCTAGTTTCATAAAAGATCGGTTTAAGACCTTTCTAAATTCAAGAGATGGCTGAACTATCTCGATTTCATTTGGAAGGTTTCGTTCAGAGATTAACGTCGCGGACCAGCTGAGTGGGCGTTGCCCGTACGTCTTTTTGACCGTTGGCAAGCCAGTCCAATTGTATTCGCATAGCTCTAACGTATAGGACAGTTCCAATAATTAAGTTTAATCTAGATGTTAGCAAGGCGTTTACCAGCGTTTTTGCAGCTTGATTTTACAATTGCGTGTCTTATCGCCCGTTTTCAATCCAGTCCTGAATTACCATGTAGACCTGTTATCGTCCCCTTAACAAATCTACTTCATACTATTGGCGATGCATATTGGTTCCTAATCAGATCTTGAGACAATTCAATATAATTTTGGTTCCAAAACAAGTAATCCTGGAAACACCAAAAGCATCTAAAACGGATATCCTAACATTAATGCGGTCCAATGTACACACTGGTGTCTATATTGTTTATAGAATCTAATCCATTCTAGGGCGTCACCATTAATTTCAAACGATACCAATTTCCCCGTGTTATTTGATTGTAACATTACCAAATAAACAAGCAAGTGGTTTCTCATACCATAAATAATAAATACTATCTAGATGCTGATATTATCAACAGTACTTTATCCATCCAAATAATCGTTTTCACACTGCTTATTAAAGTGGTGTGGATTTCTCAGATTTAACATAATGGTAGATATAGCTAAACAGGCAGAAATATCGAAAATGATGGGAAGTAATTTTTGTTTTATGTCGCTACAGAATACTTATAATTTTCAAACAATACATGCATCAATTGATAAACACATTTTCTTATCTAACCTAACGTTAGACCTAGCAAATTATAATAGATATTTAAATCCTCAATTAAGTGTGGAATATACTTGTACGTGGTATGTACTGTGCGATTAGCTTGTCAATTGTTTATACAATTATGTACATTTAATCAACTTCATGTTATAGATATGAAAACACAAAGATAAGGAACAGAATTCGTAAGTCCTAAATGGAAATACAAAACAAGAAGTTGGGAAACACGGGACCCCCGGACACACAGAGGTTGGAATCAGATGGCTAGGGGAGTAGGCGTCCCTTGTCGATCGTCACGCCCGACATGGAGCCCATTGTCTTGATTCAAGTAAACGTAAGTAATCCGTAAGTCAAAATCAGTGGAAAAAAAACGGCAAACAGTTTGCTATAAAGAATTGCATTTGACCCGATGGCAAATGTATGTTGCAAACTAGATAGTGTAAATGACCCTAAAGTTTTCAATAATGTTGTCTGCTAAACGGTTACGGCTGAAACCCCTGACCGAATAAATTGTGTGTAAGTGAAACTAGAAACATGAACATCGTATGCATGGTATGATGGAATATTGATTTCATCACATGAAAGTTGACGATGAAGAGCTTTAATAGTCTGCTTGTCAATAAAGTTGAGCTGTTAGTTTGCCGTGTGATGTCTAAGCTCAATGAAACAACTAAATACGGAACAGACATGAAGACTCTGATTGTATTTTATTTTACGCTGGCCTATTGTTTATGGTGTGTCATATACCCAGTTGATTCGATACGCAGAGCATGCCATGCGTTGTTAGGACATTTTAAAGCTATGCCAACTTACTAACAAAAGTTGCATGTTGCAGCGGTTATAACGAATCTCGTTTAAAGTCATCATTCGCAAATTCTACGCGGTCGCTAATGACCTTGTTTGCGACACAAACTTATCAACTAAGTCATATGTAAAACTATTTTGTTTCATACCATTTGTTAAGACTGTCATTTTCGCTACTAGATTTTGACGGCGGGTAATCGATTATTTATATCGATTAAGGGCTCACGCGGGTGTGACCAGTCAGCGAAAAAATGCCTTACTCCTCTATGGCACTGATCCTGGGTATTCGCTTGTTGCAGGAGGGTCCGTGTTACCCTAAACTCGACAATTTGTACGAAGTTACTTTCGCCTATTTATATTGTTCCAAAAATGCTTATGAAATTTACATTCATTTCACCGTTAAATGATTAACGTGATTTCAAATTTCTAAATGTGACATTTGGTTTTGGGCTATTTCGAGAAATGTGTGAATCGCGCACCCAAAATCTTTATGAAACGTGTATATGTTTGAACAAGCAGTTTTTCTTTTTTATTTTAAAGAGGTCCGTCTCAGTGTTTTACATCAAATAGGAACACATGCATGTGTATTATCAGTAAATCAATGTATTTCAATTGAGCTAAACTAAAAAGGTAACAATATAAGAAAAAAACATCGAAATTGAATACAAAACATAATAAAATCCACACAAAATCTCAATTAAAAACATGATGAAACCACAAAGGCAAGAATACCAATACTCTTGGCAAGATCATAGTAATTAGATTTGATAAGCATGCCACGAAAGCCCACACTAATAGCCAACTCCCAGAATTAAAAATTGAATTGATTGCAAATTCAAAACAAGTAATTTAATATCAAAATTTCAATGAAATAGGGAACTGAATATGTTACAAGTCAGCTTTGAATAGCTTAGATCCTTAACATAGCGTGGTGTCCCGTACATTAATATAAAATCTTTTCGGTTACCATTTGGATGCACCAGATGGCGGCATTTAGACCAAATTATGTTTCTTCATTGATTGCTCATACCGAAATGTTAGAAAATCCGCAACATGTAAAGACATTTGAAGAGCTGAAGTGCAATGTCAAAGACGTCGAAGGATCAGACTATCATTGAGGAGATCAATCTTATTTTTGAAAATACTTCTAATTTACCACTGCAAGAGATATATAAATTAATATATTTACTAGTATTCTTACAGATGTTAATTGCTGAGAGGCTAGGGCCAAAATTCAATTCAGCAAAATTGACCATAATGTTCTCTTGAAACTTCTGGACTTCATTAAATTTATCATCTGCTTATATTCCATGTGGTTGTATATATAAAACTGGTTCATTATGTGTCCTAATTACATGAGAACTGGGTCCCCTAATTTCAGAAATGACAGAATTTTGCTGTATTGCTCTCACCGTGGTGTGTGCCTTATTGTGGGTGGAAATGCCAGGTCCCCACCAGTGGTGCGACTAGAAAAACACAGGTCGCGACTCCAGACATCCAAACACTTGTTGATTCTGTGAGATTAAAGTATTTAATGATTTTTTTTAATATGTTTAGCCCCATGATATTGAGCGGAGATGAAAATCAAATCCACTGTTTACTTGATTTTAGTTTACTTTAAACAATATTTTGTTCCGAGATGAGTTTGATATTTATATCTACAAAATATGCAGTTATAAAGGTTGAGAAAGAAATCCAAAAAGGCTTTTATTAATCTAGTGTCCATATCAAATCTCATTCTCCAACTACTGATTTGATTCTTTAGAAATCATTCAGGGGTTTCAACAGGCACGTTTTAAAGGCAGCATTTTCGGTAACATTCTATGGCTCGTATAAGATTAGTTTACCATATGACCTATCATTGAGTCCAATGCTGTCTGATGTGTTCATAACCATATGTTAGCCGTTTTTCACACACTGATTTGACTACGGACTGTTCGTATTACACTGATCAAGACTAAATATGGGCTTCACGCGGGTGTGAACCGGTCAACAAGGGGATGCTACTCCTTCCTAGGCAACTGATCCCACCTTTCTGGTGGCGGTCCAGGGCCCGTGTTGCCCAACTCTTGTTTTTTATTATATTTAGACTTACGAGATTGATCTGTTTTGTATCTTTGCCTTTACATCAATGCTCTTGCGTATGTATCATAGATGTGTCACGAATTTAAGCCTAAATCCATAATGCTGAACAAATTTGTGAGACTACATGTAGATGTAAATGATCCCATATACTACTTTGTGACATATATATACATGTAACCACCACATTACTATTTGTGCATATATGTACATATAAACATCCATGTATCTAACTTTGTGAAATAGATGTAACATTGTAAATTACCCATGTATATTAATTTCCCCACAGGTCGCGTGGAACATCATTGCGCACTCCCATTAGGTACGACAAGAATATTATTTACAACTAAAAGCTCGCTCTTATAGAGGCAACTCGTCGCTTGGCAAAAATTATTCCATCAAGTACAAACAATATTGTATTTTTCTATTAGATTATACCTTTGTTAGACTTTCATTTTCGTACTATAATAACGAACGGTAACTCCGTTTACCAATATACTCTGTTTCGACTACGGCTCACAACGGGTGTGGACCGGTCAGCAGAGGATCTTAACTCCTCCATGGCACCTGATTCCTGCCTTCGCTTTTGGTCGGAGGTCCGTGTTGCCCTACCACTCGATTTATGTATATATGTTTTTTGGGACTATGATTACGTTTAACACATTGTTTCTTCGCCATTTTTATACTAGAAATAAAGCTTTTATGCATAATTATAATTTTATTCAGTATATCCCGTTTGATTGTTTTCTGTTTCCTTGGAGATATTTTATGATGAAACTACTGACGGCGAATTTAGCATAGATATAGCTAGAGGACCAAAAATCAATTTGTATCAGAACTGCTTGCATTCTAACAGATATCTTAGCAAGCTTTGAATTACAGGTCAGACAGGGCGCAGCGACGATTCATCCATCTAAGATCTACAAAGATCTGAAAGGCGTCGTTTCCCTTTCCGGTGTTTCAACTGGGGAAAATCCACTGGTGATCCAATAGAATATTTTTAGAAAATTTTGATATGTTTTCAGTTTGAAATGGTGCAAAACAGAGATCAACTTATAAAACAATCTATTAGAGTATTTTCTTCCAAATACTCGCACGTTATCAGATTCTGAACGAGAAAACGCTTTGCTGCTTTGCTTTGTGAGCACGATTAGAAATGAATGATCAATTGATATATATCTAGTTAACGGAGGAATTAACAAAAACAAAAGATCGATGCCTCTGGAATTTTTTAACTTTGGTATTTTTATATGATTTTATCTCACTGCGCAACATTTGATGCATTGAACATACATGTCTATCCTTCTCTGGAAAATAACTCATTCATTCATATAAAAGGCAAAATAAAGAACAATGGTTATCTCTTAAGATCCTATAAAAAATTAAGACCAGAGTAAATCTTTCATCAAACAGTTGTGAACATCCACTGTTCTGAGATATTTTACATTCTTGTAGAAGTAAAATTATTGAATGAATGAGTACACACTATAAGTAGAAATAAGCAACGAACATAACGACAAACGAACTCAAGTTCTTCTTAAAATTAATCTCTTACGAAAGAACGTCCATTCAGTTCCTAACTTTTGTTTATTAACTTATTTGTTTAAAGCTAAGAGGTCTACTAAAAAAGAAGAATTGCATCAGGATACATGCATTTCTACATAATGGTGGATACCAATTCTCTAGAAAAACATTTCGAAGCCAGAGCACTCCATCGTTGTCACAAAGCGTCAGATTTCAAAATAAAAAATACCATCATACAACAACACATCCAACTTTAGGCACCCCTTTTCGAAAAGACAGCGAGAAGATCAATGATCAAGAGCCGGGGCAACAGAGTTATATGGATGCAACAAACTCTACAATGCAGGGAGAATGTCTAGTCTCCATTGGCCCAATGTGGCAGGACTTTTCCAAAACACAGACGTAAACGCTGTCTGGAATCGGTTCATCATACACTATGTCGATCTGATTTTTACACTTAAACGTAAACCAACAGTTAGGTCCACATTATATTGCCAAAATTTTACTCAATGATAGGTTAATTCGTTATTTGAAAAATGTCTGAGCAAAGCAAAATTAGATCTTTTTCAACACTAACTACATTCTTTGATTATCGGATGCTGTCAATTACAAGTTCTTTTAACACCGCAGATGAAATGCCTGCTGAATCTTGCCACCAGTTTTCTACAGACCTAATTGTAAATTCACGCCCTCCAATTTTTGCCTCTATTTCTGATCCCTGTTTCGACTAAAAATTCAACAATGGATCGTTGTGTGGTTGACATCTTATATAGACTGTAGTTTGCAGCTACACCTGAAAGTTGTTTTTTATAGGCATTACAAGTCAATTAATAACAAATCAATTCTTTTAATATCTTAGGAAGCCCAATATTCCAGATTTTGGAACCAGAGAACTGTTCCACAATTGCAATTTTCTCTAATTCATCTTTAAAAAGTCCCCAAAAACAATGCAATTTATTTAATAGCATTTTTGTTCCTTGTCTATGCACATATACTCATTAAAAATGGCGAAGTACAAAGTATGAAACGTAATCATAGTCAAAAAAACACATACAAAATCGATGTAGGGCAACACGGACCTTCCGACGAAAGCGAAGCAGGATCAGGTGCCATGGAGAGTAAGCATCCCTCTGCTGACCGGTCACACCCGCCGTGAGCCCTGTACTGAACACAAGTAAACGGGGTTACCCGCTCGTCAATCTAGTATGAAATGACAGTCTAACAAATGGTATGAAAACAAATCAGTCACACCATATGACTTAGTCGATAACTTTGTAAATCGCAAAACAAGGTCATTATAGCGACCGTAGAAATTTGCGAAATGATGACTTTAAACGAGATTCGTTATAACCCTGCAACATCAACTTTTTGGTTAGCTAGTTGGCCTCGCTTCTAAAAAACATCATACGCATGGCGATGCCCTTGCGTATCGAATCAACTGAGAGACCATACACACATAAGCAGTGCATAGTGAAAAAAAAAAAAAAAAATTAAAAAAAAAACTGTACTTACTCACAAAAAAAGGAAGTGACAATGCAAAGTCAAAGTCATCACGTTTATCATATCAATGTAGTTGTCAGTCTGCCATTAAGAGTCAAATATTAAGTAAAATATGCCAAATATGAAAGCACCTCTGTAGATTCTGTGGTGTCCTTTATTTCAAGTCGTCAGGATATATCGAAATGGGAACATAATTGTGAACAATTATTGATTGTTAATTGATAAACATGTCTATATACCTATATAGTAAGGTTGAAGGACACGGCAAGTTTTTTGTTTTTATCCCGTAACAAGTTTCTGAACAAATTCTGCTTCATATGAATTATAAAAAATAAGTTGCCACTAAGGGGGGCACAATTAGTACCCATAGGTAATACCAACAGTTGTTGGAAGAGACATGTCTCCAAAGAGCTACATAAATATTATCTACAAGAAAACCAAGCATGCTTTAATATTTCTTCAGAGTAAAATTGTGTGGGCAATAGAGTGGTTTCTGACAAAATAATGTATCTGTTTCCCAATGACCAGACAACTTGTATTGTTCGGGTGCCGGTTTTTTGTTCAAAAAGCAATTATCAATTAATCTGAAAAAGCCTAGATTTTAATTTATCGTGAGAAGTTGTATAAAGTGTGAGAAATCATATGTTTTGATGCAGTCAATTTTAGAAAAATCTCGTGCTTGAAGTTTTCTATAAGCTCTTTAAGTTTTTGAGATCCTATCTGATTGACCACACCATTTAAAGTATTTAAGTACACGGTAGGAAGTGAAAATACATTAAAAACTTAATCCGCATAATTAATTAATAAACCATAATATCCTAGTAACTAAATGAAAAATTCTCTATTGAAAATGTATAAGTAGCTTTAAAGTTAATACATTGAAGCCCATTATGAATGTGACTGCGATATCACCTTACTGTTAGGGAATACCACCATATGCAAAACATTTCTGACCACAAAAGCCCTACAGACAGCCCTGAAACAACTTCCTGTGTATACTCTTTGAAAGCATACACAACATAAGTCTTGATCAGGTAGAATTCCATATTCTATGGTCGTTATAAGAAATTTAGTTTACCAATATGACCTATCATTGAGTCAAATGCTGTCTGATGTGTTTCATAGCCATTGTTAAGCCGTTTTTTCACACACTCTGTTCCGTTTACCTGATCAAGACTATGGGCTCACGCGGGTGGTGAACCGCGTCAACAGGCGGATGCTTACTTCCTGCCTACGCACCTTGATCTCACCTCTGGTGTGTCCAGGGGTCCGTGATTGCCCAACTTTGTTTTTTTATTCTATGGTCGTTTATAACAATTGAGTTTACCAAAATGACCTATATTGAGTCAAATGCTGTATCTGATGTGTTCATAACCATTGCTTTAGCCGTTTTTCAACACACTGATTTGACTACGGACCATGTTCGTTACCTATCATGACTATGGGCTCACCGGGTGTGACCGGTCAAGCAGGGGATGCTTTACTTCCTCCTAGCACCGATCCCCCTCTGGTGTGTCCAGGGGTCGTAATTTGCCCAACTCTTGGTTTTTGTATTATATTTAGGTACTTACAGATTGTCAGCTGTTCGTTATCTTTGGCCTTTACATAGTTAATAACAATGACATATATAAGTTCCGCCAGAACCAGCACTTTGATCCGAATAAGACATTCTTCGGTATTTGGTAGTTCTTTAAAGTCAAATTCACTAAACAAGGAATAATTACTTCAATATAAGCAACAGTTCTTTTCATAAAAAATGTTCAGTCTTGGGGCACAGAAATATTTGAAGTTCAAATATACAACATGCATTGTCTACCGAAGTAACTCCATAGTGAATGCCAGACTGTTAATTACAAAACCTTTACAGTGTCGCGATATTGACCATTTTATTCTTAATCCACCTACGTGTTCCTGGTTCAACGTCTTTTTTCAACTGTAGTAAAGCTGGAGGTTTTACCGAAAAAAATACGAGAACAAAATCACCGTATTTAAACAAGTACCCCTAATTCATAGACAACGAGAAGATCAATTGAATCAAGACCCTGAACCTCCATCTTCATCCTCTTTACAACTATAGCTGTTTCACATGTCATCTACTCTTGTTCATATAGTTAAAAGAGGGTCCTGACCAGCACTTTTTGGAGATGAACTAAATTTTAGAGAACCTCAGTTTTTCAATTGGCGTCAGAACTTCAATCTCTATCATGAATTCACTCGATAATATGCCATCCCAGGGCTAAATATGAGAAGAAACAACATTATGCCTGTCAAAATGGAAAGAGGTATATCAACATCCTGTATAAGACACATGCGAAGCTGAGTTTGGCACCTCCATTCTTCTGTGTTTCGTTTAACCAAAAGTTTTAAAAAGACAATTACAAAGATTTAGCAAGGGCGAATATGCTTCTGTCAGCTGACACAGCCAGTAACATAAAAATACACGATGTAAACTATGTGTTTAAACGTAATCATAGTCCCAAAAAACATATATACAAATCGAGTGTAGGCAACACGGACCTCCGACAAAAAGTGAAAGGCAGGAATCAAGGTGCCATGGAGGAGTAAGCATCCTCTGCTGACCGTCACACCCCGCCGTGAGCGCGTTCTGCTTCGTTTGTAAAGGCTCATTTTTAGCACTGTATGATAAAATAACTTAGTAATAGCCTCCCATTTGTAATCGTAGTTTGAACTTCAACTACTCTTTTCAAAGATGAAAATTCTATAAAATCATGTTTTAAACTACAATTTTATATTCCACGTCCAATGGAAGGATGAATATAGTTACCGCTATCTACACTGATTCTAAAACTTCACAAAAACTTACAAACAAAGATACATTATTGGATCCGAGTCAATGTTTCAACACCAAGCCCCTGTCTTTACTCCTCCAACACACACACACATCATTGACAGCTGTGAGGAGACGCAACTCTCTAGACATATGTGAACAACATACACATCCACCATATGTTAAAGTCGGTTGTAAATTAAACATGAATTCTAAACAATTTTAAAGAACTAGTAAAATTGAAGTCCAAGCACTTTCTCAAAATCGACAACATAAGAGTATGACTTTCCCAACCTTTACACGACCATTTCTAAACGACCTAATTAAATACAAAAACTTTTCACATTATAGACGTTTGCTTTTTTCACAAAATAAGTATCATATCTGATGACTTGGAGGTGATTTTATAGCAATTCTGGAGTTCCTCATCGGCAAATTATGAATATCTTTCGAAGCGTTTGGTGATCAGGTTTTTCAACAGCTCTTGTTGGAATTCCCATGGCCACGAATATGTGATTCTTTGTTGCTGACCTGTTTTTAACTTCTTTATAGGCAGAATTCATTTAAAAAGCTCTACATGAGAAAGAAATCTTGTAAGGGTGACATTTTGATTATATTGATACGATTAACCTATAATGATAATAATGTCCATCTCAGATATGTCAATTTTCATATATCCAAACGAACTAGAAATAAAATATAGCAGAGAGTCCTTTCCATGTCTCTTCGTATTGGATGTTTTACAAGACCTGAACATTAACGGAAAACTAACACTCAACTTTTATGTATGACAAACAGGACGCTTTCAATCTTCTCCATTGTAACTTCCCATATTTTTACAGCAAACATTCCATCATTGCCTACCTATGATGATGTATTCTCCAACTTGATTCGCCCGGGGTTTTTATGCCATGTTCAGACGAGTTGGTGGGGTGGGCAGAACAAAAATCGCCACTCCAGAAATCCAAGACCTAGTTGATTCTGTAAGTATTTTAAAACGTAGTCTTTA
>CAJDSM010041958.1:3844-24428 GCA_903981925.1 Ostrea lurida | reverse complement strand
ACTCGAGTGAACAATTGTATGTTTTGTTTTTTTGTTTTTTTGGTGTTTTTTTGTTGTTTTTTTTATTTAGGTGTACATACTTAATGCGTGCTTATATCACCGTTATGTTTCAGGCGTAAATCGCGTATTAAAACTTGCCTTTCTGATCTTAACGATTCTACTTTGGTTTTAATGTCATGCTCAACAGGTATGAATGGCGCAATTTGATTGGATGCCTTGGGAAGTCAGAGCATGTTATTTTGAAGACTCCATGCACAACTATTTTTATATTCATATGAAGGCAGAAATTTGTTCAAAACTGTTACGGGAATTGAATTATAAAAACATAAATTTGCTGTGTTCCTTTAACCCTACATATAGGTGTAGTAGGATGGTTCCATCAATTAATCCATAATTTTCGCGAATTATGTCCCATTTGGTATTATCCCCGACAAACTTGGAATAAAGGACACCAAGAAATCTGACATATCTGCGTTATATTTGGATAATTTTTATTAATATTGACTCAAATGGCAGACTTGACAACTACCATTATAAACACATTATCATCTTGACAACCAAGTGTCCGATTTCCTACGCTCAGCTCCCCACTTTGCGCAGATTGTAGTCGAGTTTTCTAAGCCTTCAAAATATATAAACACGCTCTGGAACTTTCCCAAGGCGATCCAATCAAAATTCAGCTGCATGTATACCTGTTGAGGCATGACATATAAAACCAAAGTAGAATCGTTAAGATCCAGAAAGGGCAAGTTTAATACGCGAAATTTACGCCTGAAACATAACGGATATAAGCACGCATTAGATGTAACGCCTAAATAAAAAAAAAACACAAAAAAAAAAAAAAAAAACAACAAAAAACCAAAAAAAAAAAAAACCAAAACATACAATTGTTCACTCGATGGTTTCCGTTCAAGAGCTAATAAACTCGCATTCGGTGTTCCGTTTAGATGGGCAATTCAAGTCATAGTCGCGACTAATCTGCCAAGGGGCGAGATGAGCGTAAGCAATCGGGACACTTGGCTGCGGAAGATTACATTAATAAAATGATATAAGCGTGATTGAAACCATTTAAACTTTGCTATCGTCAATTTCCATTGGTATAATGTAGCCAAATTATAACACTATTAAAGCGGAACGGGCCAAAAACGTACTTACAAATGTTAATGTTGCAGGGTTATCATAGTAACCGGAATTCTCGTTTTGTTAAGTCATCATTTCGAAATTCTATGGTAGCATTTTAGATGACCTATGGTTTGCGATTTGCAATTATACACTAAGTCAATGGTTGGTTGGAGACTGATTTGTTTCATACCCTTTGTTCTAGACTGTCATTTCCTACTAGATTTTTGACGGGACGGGTAAATCCCGGTTTACTTTATTTCGATTAAGGGTTTCCACGGCGGGTGTGATCCGGTCAGCCAGCAGGATGCTTACTCCTCAATTGACACTCTTGATCCGTGCCTTTTGCTTTTGTCGGAGGTGCGCGTGTTGCCCTACACTCGCTTGTATATATGTTTTTTTGTATTATGAATACGTTTAACACGATGGAGTTTAATCCGCCATTTTATATTGAATGGTAAATGAGGATGTGTTTGAAGAAAGATAAGCAACAGTATCAATCTCAGAAATGTTATAATTTTTAAAGAGACAAAAGGACGTGTGGAACTTTAGAGCTGGGATCGGGTGGTTTCCAGGGAAGAAAAGAATCATGTCCTATTGGCCTGTCACATATAGATAGCACGTTCAATATCGTAGATAAACGTAATCATAAATTCGCCAAAAAACATGTACAAAAATCGAATGTATTAATTTATAGGGGATAGGTGCTATGGAGAGTTAAGCACCCTTGCTGACATCTGTTCTGAGTCCTGCAGAAAACCCTTGGAGCTTATTGGTTTCGGTCTGTATTTTTCTGCTTGATAAGGCCTTGGACAGACAATAAGTTTGGACGACACATACCCAATAAACTCCCTCCGAGCCATTTTCAGAACCCAGTTGGATTGCTTTGAAGGCCTTCGTTCCTCTAACGAAGCGTAATCAACCGTGTATCCTCTCCATGGAGAGAGGAACGAAAGCGTAATAACGTGGATTCCTCTTCCATGAGAGAGAGGAACGAAGCCGTAATAACGTTGATTCCTCTCCATTGGAAGAGAGAACGAAGCGTAATTAACCGTTGGGTTCGTCTCCATGGAAGAGAGAGGAACGAAGCCGCCGTAAAATCAACCGTGGATTTCCTCTCCATGGACGAGAGGAACGAAGCGTAATTTATAACCGTGGAATTGCCCTCTCCATGGAGAGAGAAGAGCGAGCGTAGATTCCGGGTGGTATTTCGACATGGTCTTGAGAACAGGCACATAAAATCTGAATGGGGAGTTAGAAGTTCTACCTCAAGTCAAGAAACATTCAACAATTTTGATCTTGTTGGTTGCTATACACTATAGATCGCCTAACCAGATTCAACCTATTTCCATTAATACCTGACATTGTTATTTACGCCCATTCATGTGAACTTTCATTTATGTAATATTTCCTGGCGTGTGTGAAGAATTGGTTTTCTTCAGTTATTATTAATGCAGCAATTTAATGGGTGTACGAGTGGCATCGACAAAGTTCACGTTCCATCATCAATATCAATTTTTAAAAAATTTATGATAAAATAAATGAAATTGGCATTGGTATGGGTCAGGTTAGAATTGAATTCAAGCAAAAAAATTAATTTATTTTTTTCTTTAATCCTAATCATTACATGTAATGGAATGTTAAACTGCTAACAATTTTTTAAAGTCATAGAATGGTCAATGCAAGAATAAATTGCAATATTATAACTATCGTTAATTAATTTACTGTTTGTTTACCCAATGCTGAAAAGTCCAATGTCTTTCTTATAGATCCGAAATTTTTTATCACACAACTTTACTGTGTTTCCGGTTCATAACCGGGTGTTCGGAAAAAAAAAAAACGATAATGAAACTCGTAGCTGAGGTTTCATAAGAATGCAAATTATGGTAGTCAATCACGGGTCTCAATCAATAGAAAAAAACTGCACATCAGCGCTTTCGAAACTGTAAACTTTGACAGTACAAGACATTGTTTTTGTCCACCGAGGGTTATTTCCAAGGGCAATTTTTGCGGTTTTTATGAAGCGTGGGAAAAGTAAGCATAAAGAAAAGGGGTTTTTTTCCAGTTCTTTCTCAATACCTTTGTTTCGACCGTTGCAGAACCGACCCCGCCCCGTACAATCGAAATTGACAACGTTTCCAAATCGGGTTTGAAATAGAAAAAGAAATCAAATATGTCGCCTTAATTGTCGCTTGTGTGATGAATAGAATCTCTAAAACTTACGTACTTACGGGATATGAAATTTATGAAATTCGTTACCGATTTTAAATTTCCCTCGCCCAGACGTCGCCGGAAATACAAAATCTGAGTAACTCCAATTTCATATGCCAATAAGCACTATTCCAAGATTTCCCTCTATTTATCGATTCACAAGTCATCATTACAATCCAAAATGGTACGAGCATCAAAACCCCTCCACCGCCTCCACCCGCCCAAAAAAAAATCAAAAAAACAAAAAAACAAAAAGAAAAAAATCAAACCAACAACAAAACCACCAACCAAAACAAGCTTGGAATTCATGTTGAAAATCTTGACTTTGAAATCTTCCATTATTGCAAGATCATTCATTTCCAATCCTTACATCGGCCCTTGTTGTTTCGTTCATTCTTTCTCAACCATCGAGTGTCTCTATCCTACTGTGAGTCATCAACCTTTATTCTACAAGTGCATCATCATCTGGGAAAATAATCTATTTTGTGTCATGTAGGCCTGAAGCCTTATTTGTCTATTTACCCAGATTGCAAGCAGAAGTGAAGAGAAAATAATGACCTGATCGCGGATTTCGAACCCAGAATGTCTTTGTACAGGTGCTTCCACCAACCTGAGGCCATCTCTGGCACACAGTGATCGAAACCCAGCTGACTGTTGCACCCATTCCTCCTTATAGTCTTTTTCTTTCAGACGTACAACACCAGAATTCTTTTGATCCTGGTACAGTTACTATATGATAACAGGAGAGGGGAAAAATGGCAACGACCAGACAGGATTCGAACCCGGCATCCCTGAATTCTCACCAACTAGCCATCTGGCCACTTTTAAAATCAAAACGCCGGCTGACCACTCACACCTATATTAATTCTAAGGGCAAAATATCTTGTCCTTCCTTCATAAATGACTTTGTCTTGGTAAACCATGGTAACAGATTCCAAGACTGTCAAATCACTCGAGATGGCACCCAGGAACACCTCCTTCTGCACAGTTCATTCTGGTATTTCTTAACCGAACAAAACTGTTGTATATTCTGGTGCATTTGGATGAGGACAATCAATTCGATTATACAATTTATTGATGTTAAATAATTCATGTCTCAGTTACACAATCCAAGTCTTTACATACTTTTTAATATACTGACTAGGGAACTTAAACAAGCATAGTACCATGTATTATTCCAGCAATATGACAATGACACAATCATTTCTTTCTCGGTACAAGCACCCTATTTATTATTTTACCACAATAACATTATCATTTTAATTAAAATGATCACACAAATTAGATTGGGATTAAGTATTAAAATGAAATTTGCAATGGATAACTTACGATTTCATGGTACTTTAAACAATTTGTTTTGCCCCAATATCAATGCTTGATTGTCAAAGCTGATCACTTTTACAGAGTGCAGCAGCCAGGCAAAAATTGTCCTGGACGAAAATGGCTTCTAAATATTAAGTCTCTTTTGAAAGTGCAACAATGATATATTAAACAATTTTGAGAAGAGCGTACAACATTGAAAAATCTAGTTTTGAGAAGAAAACTAGAGAGTAAAATAGTATCTTGATAGTACAAAGAGTACCCCAATTTCATTTTTTAGCATTGCTTTTACATTTAAGATTCTTTATGTTGGATATTGTTTTGTAAAGATTCGAACAATATTGCGGAAGAACCAAACCATGTGTTTAATCACAGAACTCTCATAGCCTAATAATCTTTGATGACCACGGACGTCCAAAAAACAAAAAAAAAAAAAAATCTAATGCACATGCCTAATCAACTTAAAAGCCTCAGAAAAAAATAAATACATATGGCTTATCTAAGTGACTCTTTCTCTCCGATTTAAATGTTCACTGTCACTTGTATAAGCAAAGCAACTTAATTCGGTACTGTTAGTGTACATAAGCCTTTGCTAATCATTAACGTAACACATCACGCATCAAGGACACCCAAATCTTGATTCTTGACCCTTCGTGACCTTCGGTACAAGTCGGTCTTTAATTGCCTGTCTGCCCGTAACTTGGAATTGATAATTTTTTTCATGCTGGGGCTTGGTTAAGTTTCAAGTGTTGGCAAGAATATTCATGCTTTTGTCCATTAATTTATGGAGAGTAAGAAACGAAAAAGTACACTGCCAAATGTCCATTTCAAAACGAACACATACACCAGTTTGGCACTGCGCCAATGTGCGACGGGAGCACTAGTGTGTCTCTCTTCGTCTGGATCTTGATCTTGGAGAAATTCAAAGTTCTTACCTGTCGCCTTTTTAAGTTCCACCACATCTATACATGTTGTTTCAAAATGGAGAATGTTGCATATTGAAGATTTCGTGAAATGAAATCTGCGGAGAGAAAAAGAAGTAATAATAATGAGAATGTGTACAATGTCACCACAACCTGTTATTATTTGTTTTGCATTATGTAAAGAACCCGTGAGGATAAATTGTTGTAGCTCTCTCTAGGTAAATTACTTTTATATGGAATGGGTTAATAACTTTTTAAAATATCTATTGATTGATCGATTTAGATACATTGAAATTATTACCTGGGAATCTGCTCCGATTATCTATTGGGTGTTCCGATTTCATATCAACTAACAGACACAAACCTGTTGGAAAATAAACAAGTAATTTGATATGTATTTCCTCTGAAAACTCCATCTTGGTGTTGTAAAACAACCGTCTTTATTAGGCCCCTCATCTCTAATATCTAAATTATACACTACGCGGTCTTTGCAAAAAGCCCAGCTGCATTACATATCCAAATGAAAAAGAAAAGGGAGTTTGATTAGCATAAGCTGTGATTGAAATTCCCCCTACACGTAAGAAGGCAATAACCAAGTTGATTTGCAAGTGAAGGCATTAAATGGTCAATGTCACACTGAGACGTCGCGCTGAATGGTCACACCGAGTCCTATCTATTACAAGGTCACTTGCCCTGTTTTAGAATTATTCAATGGAAAAAGTTTCAAAAAGATAACCCGATGTTATCTTGGGGACCATCTTGTTACAAAATGTGAAGTATATCAGTGACATTTTAACCCTTTCTAGCGATTTGGCTAAAAAAATTCATATTCATTTCAGCATAGTGCTTCACTTAGTTTCAATACTAAATTTACATGAATAGTAGAATTCTCTACCATCGATTCATAAATTGGCTGATTCCGTTTGAAACATTGGGTGAAAAAAATATCAATATCAGGGTTACATCGTCAAAATCATTTCAAATTTTTAATGCCGGCTGAGTAGCCTAGTCTATTACCACGCTCTGCCCTACTGAACTGTAGTGCGGTCGATCCCAGCACGGTATTTAAAAAAATTTTTCAAATTGTTTTACTACTAAAACTTGGCATTTGTTGGACAAAATAAAGTGAATTCAATTTTTTTTTTATTTTTTTCAAAATGTTTGTTTTAATATCATATCCTCTACTTTGTTCATCCACATCAAAAATTCTCTGGGTGTATGCATTCCCACCTAAATAGTTTTTTATTAATATAAAGGTTTTGGGGGCTGTCGGATTGCATGCAAGCGGAATAGCTGTTTTTGAAAAGGAATATAAAAACAGGCCAAATGACGTATTTTTAACAGTGAAGCTAGTTTCAACAAAAGGCAACGCCAACGTGGCATAATACGCCGTACAGATGTCAGTTGGGGTTCATATTTTCAGAGTTCAGTACTGTGCCTTTTTAAATGCTAATTCATTATCATGCTAATTGTGAAACAATAGTCTGTTATTCCTGCCTACAACCGTTTCCTATTTGTTAAAGTGACCTCTACGACCTTGACCTTTAACTTGAAAAAACAATAGGCATCTTCCATTCATTATGGGTTGATCAATTGTACCAAGTTGTATGATCTGGAGCTTACGGTTCGGGGGTCTGTATCCCGCCATACAGCAGTTTTACCTATATTAAGTGACACTACGACCTTGACCTTGGGACCTTGAAAAACAATAGGTGTCTTCCTTTCATCTTGTGATCAGATTGCTACCAAAAAAGGTTTGTTATGATCCTGAGCTTACGGTTCGGTCTGTATCCCGGCCTACAACGTTTTTCCTACTAAGTGACACTAACGACCTTGACCTTTGACCTTCTAACCTTGAAAAACATAGCGTGTCTTGCCTTTCATCTTTGCGGATCATTATGTACCAAAAGTTGTAAATGATCCTGGAGCTTACGGACGGTCTGTATCCCGCCTACAACGGTTTTTCCTACTAAGGACACTACACCCTTGACCTTTTGAGAACCTCGCGACCCTTTAAAAAAAACAAAAGTTGTCTTCCCTTTCATCATGGGTGATCCAATTGTCCAGTTGTACGATCTGGAGCTTACGTTCGGTCTGTATCCGCCTACAACGTTTTCCACAAAAGTGGGACACTTACGAACTTGAAACCCTTTGACCTCCCGACCTTGAAAAAAAAAAAATGTGTTCTTCCCTTTCTTCATCATGGTTGATCCAATTATGTACCAAGTTGTTTACCGACCTTGGAGCTTATGGCTTCGGTTTTCTGTATCCCGGGCCACAACGTTTTCCCTCCTACTAAGTGGACAAACTTTACGACCTTGAACTTTGACCTCCGACCTTGAACAAAACATAGTGTCTTCCTTTTATTCATGGTCGATCAATTTACCAAGGTTTACGATTCCTGGAGGCGTATGGTTCGGTCTGTATCCCCGGCCATACCAACGTTTTTTTCCTACAAAGTGGAGCACTTACGACCTTGAAAACTTTGGGACCTCCGGACCCTGAAAAAAAAAACAAATAGGTGTCTTTCCTTTCATCTGGTTGAATCAATTGTACCAAGTTGTAGATCCTGGAGGCTTACGGCTATCGGCTGTATCCCCGCCTACACAAACATTTTCCTACTACGTGGACCACACGGACCTTGACCTTTGACCTCTGACCTGTGAAGAAGAAAAAAACAATACGGTTTTCCTTCATCATGTGATTCAAATTGTGTTACCCAATTGTATGATCCTGGGAGCTTAACCGGTTTGGGTCTGTATCCCGCCTTACAGCGTTTCTTACTATGTAACACTACGAACCTCGGGACCTTTGACCTACGAACCTTGGAAAAACATAAGGCGCGCATTTCTTCCTCGCATTAACATGGTGACCAAATTGTACCAATTGTATGGATCTGGAGGCTTTACGGTTTTTTTACAGCCCCCCTACACAAGGCCCGGAAACAGCGAACAGAAACGGGACGGTCGCCCAGTGCTGCATCCGCCTAAATTCAGCGGAAACATGCCACTTTACTTAAAAGCCCATTGTCTCGAGGAATATGGTTCTTTTAAGCTGACAATCGAGATCAGATCCAATCACACAACCCGACTTGCCCGTTGCAAATAAATGTATATCAGTCTCACCAAGTACAGTAAAATGCACCATCGCACTATCTTTCATTAAGCGCGGGTCTCCCGAGTATCTCTTCCGATCAAATGCACCAATAGTGCGTATAAAAAAGTACTCACCCAAATATTATGTGCCCCAATAATCAGCTTTTCCAAAGTAGATACAACGCGGGGAACCCAGGCAGATTCAGTACTCCCCCCACCTGCTGCCAACCAATAAAGAACATCTATTTACATAAATCATATGCGTTACATGGTTAGTCCCAGACTGAGGTCAAACAAAAGAGCAACACACCAGCAGAGGCTTCTGTAGCGTCTGAGTAACCGATTTAGCTCAGCGCGCCGCCCCTAGCTCGTCTTAGCGGTGAGTCGATAGTCCCGAAAGCTGACGAATCCGTAGCAATTTTCATTGCGTCTTGGAACGCGTATTAAGCCCCCCAGCGGAGTATACCTTTCGGGCCAAAGTATCCAAGAGCCACTCATAGTAAGTCAAGGAGAGAAGCGACGCGTAATGTTGTGAGGACCTTTACGGGTTACCATGGTTTCATATGCCGTGACCATTTTTTTTATTATTTCACCTAAACAAGTTTAGTCGGTAGGCACTACACTCAGCAGCGATCAATTATCTGCTCCGAACATTTCTTTAAAATAGAGCATACAGAAGTGGAAAGTAAAACAGAACCATTGCTAATTAATGATCTGGTTTGAAGTGCACATATCATATATTTGATAATTTTATCCAATCTTTAATAACACTTCAGAATTACTATAATGATATTAAATCTATATACGCAAATGATATTTAACTTTACCAGTTCGCAAGTAAAGATTTTACTGGACAAACATAGCGACTGATTCAAATATAAGAACCTGTGCGGGACCGATTCACGTGGTCTATTAAAAATCATACGGCAATGTCAAAACATCCGGTTTCCATTCAGCATCCCTCATTGCTGCTCGTAAGAGGCGACTTCGAGGGCCCAAAGTTTGTTAAAGGACATCTATTTGGCGGAAGGGGACAGTTTATGACCGCCGTGTCATCTATTCGATTGTGACAACCGGCGGAAAAACCTAGATGGCCCTTAGAACGAATGTTACACACAGGCATGTTTCGCCACTAGTAGAGAAAATGTATCGACCTATACCATTTTTCTCTCAAAGGCCCTGTAGCGGTTTGACTTTCCGAGTATTAAATAGTCTCAGTCTATGTCTATTTTTCAACCCCTAATTCATCAGCCAGTCGTATTTGGCTAGAGTCTACCGAAATGAGCTGAAAAATTCTCGGATGCAGGAGCGCGCACATAACAACAAAAAATAATACATTTTCACATACTAAATCAAAATCAAGAGAGGTCTCACAAGATGCCCTCTACATCACCGCCGACAATTAGCTTACTAGCCTTTCTTGAAGAAATTGTGGAGCCTTTCTGAAGATCATGTTTGGGGCCACCTTATATGAAACATATCATTTGTCCAATCACTTTTATAAGTACTTTATTATATCTTTGTCAATGATTGTCGGATTATAAGCTCTTTGTATAATTCAGCTATTGGTTTTCTTCTGCGTAAAATTGTCGATGCAATCACCTTGCCTCGAGTTATTACCTTATTACTTTGATCAAGGAGCAGACATGGAACATTAGGTATGCATTAAAAATTTATAACAGAACATATTATAAGCGAATTTACCGCGATTATTTAAAAATTATTCAGGTGTTTGGTATGGGTTTCTAGGACAAAAATTTTATTGAACTAGCATTTATAATATTTTTTTCACACCACAATGCAAAGCAATCTTGCGATATAATATCAACCAACAGGCATATTGGCATTCGACTGAAGTGAACCTACGACTAGTGGCTCGACTCCCGTATCCCTATCTCATTACGGACTCGTGGACAAACAAAGATGACACAGAATAAAATAAAACAAGTAATATGCCGCCTGATCTCCGATAAGTAAACATCCTTTGGCGAGTACATTTCGTGCAAGAGATTGAAATTGCAGAATTGCATCTGAGAGAGCGGCAACCCGGCAGTTAGCACAGTTTGGAGTCACACAATGAGGAATTAGCGATGAAAGAAAGTCAGGAGCATTCAAAACTCCGACCCGACGAGATTTCAAAGTCCAAGGCCCTACACCATCTACTAGCAGAAACCTGCCATCGCCCTATGAGCGTTGTATGTCAATTGCACCCTGATCCTATCGCGAATTTAGAATGCAATATTTGAAAAACAGCGGAACCTACCTTCATCTCTATAACTTTTATCAAATCGTCACTGTCATGTTCCAATGTCGTTGCACCACACAACCCAATCAAGCAAGCTATTTATTCCTGTTCTGTCCATCATTGAAAAATTCATTATTTTTTTTTATTAATTACAATAATTACAATTTTAGATTCAGAGAGCTAAAACCTTCTGAAACTAAATCAGTATTCGTCTTATTGGAATTCATCCTTCATGGAAATGCTAGGCATGATCGGAGTGAAATTATCTCGAGTGGGACGTAAAACAATAAATAATCAAAGCGATATCTCCAAAACCACTCCCTACAGGATATGCCATTGCCTCTTCAAATACGTATATCAACCATAAATAGCATATTTAATTATGGTCTCGAACATGTGGGAGAAACAAATGAGTTTCTCGTGGGGAGTCCGGGATAGAATTAGGTCCTCAGCCATCCCCTTGCGTCGTAAGAGGCCGAGACCCAACCACACTATATATTTCTTAGTATTTTTACCCTTCAATTATCTCGAATTTTTCTTTCTAATGTGCTCATTCATAGACCGCAAAAACCGGAGGCCGTCGTGTCTACAGCACCCTTGTGACCACGCAAAAAGAGAGATTCTCCTTTGCTCTGCCTAGCCTCAAGCCCTGGATAAGCCGAGCATACCCTAAAATTTATCTAAGCCGCACACATGCACCTGCCATCAGTACTATATTCTCATGGTGATCGTCTGTGCCAATAGATAGAGACGAAAGTTAATTACTCAGCTTGAGGACTTGCATAAATACTAATAAAGTAGATCAATATCCAATCCTACCAGTGGACAATTGGCTGAATTACGCCTTTTCGTTTTTATATTTACACCTTACCATATATCATCCTAATGACCCAAACTAAGATGTGCACTCCTCTATTTAGATACCCAAATACAAATTCCCACCCCATCAGATTTTAATATCTATAATAGATTCATGGCCCGAGAATTCATTTCATTAAGCTGTTCTTATCACCGAAAAAGAAAGTAAATATCTAGCGTTTCAAGGCCTCTATTATAATTTACCCTTCCATTAATTCTGCGAGATTTGAATTTTTGAACGTCAAATGCTTATATTGATCGAAGCTTTAATTATGCATTATCTAATTCCTCTACATCCTATCCGATTTAGCTAATTGATAATTTTCAACGCCATACTAGAAATATTTACAGAGGACACCACCAGCGAGTCTTCCCATTTTTGCTGCTACCCAGCGATACTTGGAATAAGTTTTTCACTCCTAATGAATCAAATTCAAGATATTAGGCTAACAGTCTCAATAACTTAAAATTATTGATGCGTACTCAAAACAATACTTACATGACCCAAACATAACGGAATGGTGGAAGATGATTTCAGACACTCTCCAAAATACGTTTCCATCTTTCCTTCATTATAATATTGAGAATTTTGATGATGTAGCAATATCCATCAAACAACTTTTGTCAATATATGGTTATGCTCTACTCAAACTTTCACAAAGAAATACGCAAGAAGGTTTTCTGTCCTTCCCTCGCTCTAAATCAAATTGATATTGAATCTGAGCCACCTGACTAAAACGGCCCCGTTAGCGTTCATTTTCCAAATATTGCCACTCTTATTCACTAGTCGTATCATATGAGTAGTACGGTTTGCAAGAGGTTCCATCAGATGCGCGATTATTAAAGCTCAAGAAACAATTCCTTCGCTATATATACCCCCTCCATCGTCGCTCCCCCTTTCCCTATAACAGTATTTTTAGCGGGATTTAACCCTAATTGATGACCTATATCGAGTGAGATTAAATGCCCGTTGGTCTTAATAATCAAATTCCAGAACCATTTTAAGCCGCTTTTACATCTACACTGATTTAGACGTGACGGAAAGCACTTTCGTTTTAACCATTCTACCGTAATCAAAGAACTCAAGGGCACGCGAGAGTAATAATCCGGTCAAAACAGTTACTTGGCCCTTAACTGCCTCCTCCGTTTGGTCCTTAACTGTGGCAACTTTCTACTCTCCACATCCTTTGGTCAGTTCTCAAGGAGTGGTCGACTTTATGATTCACACCAACTCTTGGTTCTGTTATTACTCTAGCCGAACACTTACCGAGCCAATGTTATCTACTCCTTTTTCCGATGCCAGACTCCCTTTGGCACTTAACTTACACTGTATCAAAATACGCGCGGTAGGACCTAAATAAACATTTTCAACCTACAGTATCAATTCATCCAATGATTCAGCCTTTATGATCTTCCACGCTGGCACTATTCTTTACAGTATTCAAAATTAACCGCCTGAAAAAATAGCCTCACCATGTATATTCCAGAGCCTTGAAGTTAATTCAAAGCAATCTCCCATTTCTATAATGAAAATACACGTAATACCGAAAGTTATAATATCTGGTATACTTCGAAACCCAAACACCATACTTCAAATATTCAGACCTAATATATATATTTGAAGCTAAACTAAAGATCCCGATGTTTAAAAGTACTGGAAATCGGCCCTCTCTAATAAATTGTTTAATACATATGGAAGAAAGCAAATAATATTCTATAACCCGAAACAAAGAAGGACCATGCAAGTAGTCGTCTGAAAAAATTTCGGTGACCCCCTCATTCCCCAAAAGTGTTCACGATTGTACAGATTACTCGGTATGACTCATTTCTATACATCAGGAAAAACATGGGAGTTCTTCTGTCGTTATTACATATAGACCGATCTTTATTATTAATGGAAGTTTAAATGTATTGAATAGATAATAGGAAACTATACAAAATACAACATTTCGTCCTACGTGAAGTGGTTTTCTTTATTTTGCCCGCTGCTGGTCTTATTTGATAGTAGAGATAAACCCCACTAGGGCGGTGTACATCAACATGGCGATGATACTTGTGAGAGTACAACGTTTTTGAATGAACCATACGCCATCCCCGTGCTCCTACCTTATACCTTCATAACCTGTCTATAAATATGTATCTGAGGTAGTGGTTCCTTTCCTCCGACACTGCTGATATAGAACGAATGTATTCTTTTCTTCTCCCGAAAAAACTGTGCGTATTTCTGTTGTGTTTACGAAATATAAAGAAACAGTTCTGGCCTTGATCATACTTGAAATTATTTTCCGAAACATTTCCTTCAAAATCATCACAAGAGGCAAATTATTGCCCAAGCGAATCTAGGGGTACCTTTCTTGTACTCTAGTCAGTTATTTTATTCCTATATAACAACTTTATTATTATGTTAATAACAATAACAACATTTATGAACCAGCGCGAAATTCACCCACCAAAATTCTCTCCAAAAAATGTACTTTATATAAATCTCGCCGTACAACTTCGATCAACGTTTTCGTGCCCTTCATCGGCCTTGATCACGTAGACGTCAAACATACACAATGACGCGCCCAAAAACCGTCGCAGTTGGGAAATATTGCCCAGTACCTTGCTAATTGTTATACTAACAGTGTTATCGTGTACGATAAATAGTAAACCATAAATCTGATACACGAATTGTCAAACTATCTCACGGCGGAGTAAAAATGAACAAATAAAGAAATAACGAGATGATAACTGAATTGGGCAAATAAATTTCGTATTCGAATATTCCCTTTATTCTATCCAATTGTTCTAACACCGCCGACTAATATGCTTAGTGTCCTGAAGACAAACAGCAATTGTGCCCAGAAGATTAGGATCTAGAATAAAAATGATGGGAATTTTCTTTTTAACCCACAGTCGTGTTCTCGTAATCGAGAGCGCTAATTGTACCTTAATTTAGTACAAGTGTATGATTATTACTTACAAATAAATTCGCCCCTCCCCGTTTGTGTTGCTGGTTATTCTTTTAACCATGGCCTACCCCACTCTGCCTCGAATCCTCCTTAATTATTAGGATATGTAGACCCTCCTACCGGTCTCATCAATTTTTTTAACGTCACGTTATAAACTGACCGATCTGAGTGATTCTATATCAACAACATGGCCGCGGGAATAGATATACCAGAATTTGAGAGAACGCGACAAACTAACAAGAACTCTGCTTATCCTAAATATCGCTTTCCTGGCTATGTGTGTTCAATTATTTTCCATTCCGTTTAATAATTTCAATTTATGTCATAAATATACTCATTTTATATTTAGCCTTAATACAAGTGAACAATCCTTAAATGTCACACAACCATAGACCGAAATTTTAATTGCGACCCCCAAAAATGGCGAAACGAATTCTCTACCAAACTGCCTGTATGAGATTTATCTCAAATGAAATGGTCACGAGGCATGCTAAATATTTTCTGAAATAGAGAGAAATAACCTGCATGTAACAAATTTATCTATTGATCGGCCATTGGTTTAACGTAATACATTTGCGCGATTAGATGTAATAAGTAATAGTTTTGATGTCATAATACCGACACTTCAAAATCTATCGACTAATTGTGATTATCGTATCTATCCGACTAATAACATAACACCACCTCACAAACCCAATTTCATTTTATCGCGAGATAATAGAAGATAGTAGATTACTTCTCCTATCGATTAAAAACAAAGAGGCTATGTTTACATAGAGTCATCAAAATAAAAATCACGAGAGCCCGCAGTCAGAAGATCTATAGGGGATCTTATCCGGTACTAGGTGCGCAAGCGGATTTTGCTAAACATTTTTTGAAGTTTTTCTGTCTCGAGCATGTAATTCCGGATTGGAGTTGGCCGCTTAGCATTATGGTTAACTCATAAGAACAACTAGTTAGTTTCAAGAATGTTGCATTAAGCCAAGTAATTTCAACCGCAATAAAAAATATAATTATCAATGCAGGATTGCACGCCAATCTTAAATCATCTGCTAACAAGGGACGCCATTAGGCCGGCACGGCCCTCTAATGATACCGGCCTTTTGACAGTAAAACGTTTTCTAACTCAACGTTGTTGCGCTATCAAAAAATTGAAACAATCTTCTATTGATCAACAACCACTTAGTACGAGTTGCTCCACCTAACAAAAAATTGGTCTTCATATTAAAATGTATTGTTACTTAATCCAAGAAAAATATGTAAACATGTTAAAAGTTACGTACAGTGATGAGCCTTAGTGATCCCACAGTTCTTACTGGAATTACGTTGAATTATTTTTCTCTTATTATCTATTAATACAGTTAATATAGATAGACCCAGTAGTAAAAACTAAAACAAATAATTGATGTCATTTCCCAATTTGTAATACCCACTTTGTTAACTAAACAAAATGTTACGAAAAGTAGAAGAGTGATGAAATAATTTGAATCATAAATTCTGTCCCTGATCAGTACCCCAATGAGCACTGTAAGCCTTGCGAACAATATATATTTCCGATAACAATCTTCTAATAGGGTTCTCACCACTTTTTAATGAGGGCCAAAGAAACAATCAAATTTTAATATCCCAAAGTTTTTCAATCTTGAATCATATTGATTAACAACTTTTGAGATAGTTGCTGCATTTGAATATCTACCTACTCATATTTCAAAAAACACCAAACAAATCAAAGTACCTTTGCTGCACTGTACCTTGCTACTCCTTATTGATCGACATTTTTTGGCTTATGTAAATTCAACAAAATTCAAATGTCATTGGCAATCAGAAGTAAATTTAGACTATCCATCGTCCGGCAAACCTCAGTATGAAGATTTTTCTCGTAAGTTTTTTGCGTCAACCATGAACCGTATGACACTGGCTTGTTATGTCGAGAGATATTCGAAATAGCTTCTCTTTTCCCACTCACTCACTTGATATTAACCGAATCCCTAAAGTAACTTAAATTGAATCAGATATAAACTGTTGAATACCTGATCACGGAAACCGCCAATAACAAAACATCGTGGTAAATAATTTTTTCAATGGATTCACAGTGGTGGACCTCTTTGAACGGAATTTTTGTCCGAATTAAAACAATTTATGGACTATTCTCTTTCTCACATGATTTTGACACAAATACTCATTATACGTAATCATAAATCCCTTTAATCTTTTTCGAATCAGTGCATAAACCTTCATTGACACGAAGCTCCGATAAACCTCCTATGTCTTGCATGATTTAGGTAAATGCCTTTCTTGCGTACAACTTGACCTATTATCCTTGGCGTGATGAGTGTTTCCGTGAAATCAATAGGTTCTCATCTCACAGTTTGTGATAGATTTGCAACAAATCCTAAGTTTCAATTTCAGGAATCCAGATGTAAAACTATGTTAGAAGTTTAACTGACTCAGAGCCCTCTATTTTCACTTAGAAAGTTGATTTTCGGTCACCTAGGACCTTCCTATGGACGTGATTGTGTTCGATACAATCCTGTGGCCAAATTGAATTCAGCGGCTGCCTCCTCTCTCATGCATATGCAACAATGAGTCCGCAAGTTCCTTCCACATCAGATGTTAAACTAATCTGAATGTACGACGTCCGGAAACCTACATATTTTCATATTGTTGGCGCGGAATTTCTTCGCACTGTGACCTTACCTAGATCGGACTGCTAGTCCGAAAAATCAAATAGGGTTCTTCTCACTCTCTTCATCCATCCTTTTTAATAGTGAATGCACAATTTATTTCCGTCAAAATGTCAATCAATCAATTTGTAACTTTACTGAAGTTTAACGTGCGCGCAACCCATCCATATTTTCGAACGTGGCCAAGTTTTATAAACTACTATGTGCCTTACCTTGGGTCTGATCTCGCTTTGACTCAATGCAGTGAACAGTTATGATTTCCAAAATCAAAAGGTTTTACTCTCATCCATTGATTGAAAGAGAGCCTAAAATACAAAATAATTTCCAATAGTCTATTCATAATTCAAACCATCAGATTGTTTTAATACTTTCGAGTTATTCGCTGATGTGCGCAGGCGAAACCTAAGTGTTGACCGTTCCGACCACCCAAAGAATCACTTATATACACCAGATACCCGAGGGTGAGACTCGTTGCAGACTCGGTATAAAATATAGATAATAACAATACACCATTCCTGAATGAATTTTACTGCCGCACAACTTTTCGATTGCAGCCTAATTGTATAGCTTGCTAGAGCATTGTACTGTTCTAGCACCTCCACATATCAGCGATGATGAAAAGAATTATGTCATGGACTCGTTACAGAATTTTCTGTCATAGACATTCTATGTCGCCAAATTCCAATACCATTTTGCTAAAGCTTTGTGCTGTGCACATCACCATGTATTCGGCAATAAGCTTCACCCCCGTGTACCTATAATACAAAACAATTTTCTACTTACCATCATCTAGAGTGATAAGATGGTTTCCTCAAATTTACGTTTGCGCTATATTAAAAGACATTTACATTGGCATGAACGCCATTTGAGAAGTTAGTGAAAGGTGCAGAAAATGATCACTTGTAAACCTAAAATCATAATCGATGTACGTATTAAAAATCCATTGAGGCAATCAGGTCACATTCATCTAAAGCTAGAACCCTGTCTCCTTGAGTGTCCTATTGAGGTCAGATTTGTTGAATTAACATAAAAAAACTTGTGTATCCCCTGTCTAGATGGCCATTGCATCATCCTGATCCAAGCGGTTACGTACACAGATAAATAGGACTTTCTTGTCAATTTATATTTGATAAATGAAGAGAGCCGCATCCTCTCGCCCTCGCTGCCCGTTTACTCCGATTTGACTTCATAAGTATATTGTTGACCATGTTAGACATGCGTCATCTCTCACAACTTCCCCATATTTTAACTCGGAAGAACTATCAGGCGACCCTGTGGCGATCCGGGTGCGTCTGACGGATAGGAGTCTCCCAGCCCATCTCCCTGGTGCCGTTCGTAAGAGGCAAACGACTTCTTCTGAATTGGTACCCAGACGTACCAATTCGTGAGTGAACACACGGAAAAAAACCGAGAGCCCTCCGTCCTCACAGCAGGCCCGCGTTGCATAAAGCAAAGAGATCCCTTCATAGCCTGAATCTCAAACCCACTGCAGACCCTTTAGTACCAGCGCCTAGATTAGCACACTTTACACCGCCAATTAGGACGGTCATACCATATTGAAAGAAGAAAAACAACTATGAGTTTGAGAGCCCACATGAAAACAAAATAAAGCGGCAATAGCAACCCAAATCAAACCTAAAGTATGACAAGACGCTCACACCTATGTTTCCAGGTCTTACATATCATACCTCAGCTTCCATCCCCTGCGTAACGGGTTGGGGTGTGATCGAAAGAGTGCGATTTCTGAATGGGGGGGCCACATTTCTTAAAAAAGCCATTTGAATTCAAGTGAAACACCCTGCAAAAAAATATTCCCCCATGCATGAAAATGAATTGTTTAAGAGTTTGTAACAAAATAGGGCCTAAGTGGAACAACCCACTAATTATTTACATGAAATAGACACTTTTTAAAAATAAATGTGATGCCACCTTTAAATTAATGCTCAACTGAATTACGTGTGTATTCCTATAGTCCCAAACCAAATAATCACTAAAAATATAAAAAATATCGGATATTGAAAAAACAGGGGTATGCCGCGCCAAAATCCCGTATTATTTACATTACGAAGACCAGAAATAGGTAACTAGAGGACAACTCTAGTTTGTGTAGCCTTACTCTGAACCGAAAATTATCTCTAAGCCTTTAAAAGGGCCCCACATTTCCATTTCCCGCCTCATCAGTTCCCGCATCTGCAGAACAAGAAACGCCCCTATGACAATGCGGATGTGCCAACATTCAGTCGTTTCATCCCTCAGTCTGACCAATTTCACCACAACGACCCCCGCCAGCAGACCGGCAAACCTATGCCTTCTACCAATCCACATTCCTGGAGATCTCAGAGTATATCCGAGAATCTAGAACCGCCTCTTTATTTTAATGCGCGATATCATACAAACACTAAAAAATAAGCATAACACTGCAGTCCTACGCCATTATAATCTCTATATAATTCTGCTGGCTTATCTATATCTAATCGCGTATATGCTGCGTGCCGTTAATACCAACAAAACCACACACATTTTATATCTATATCTCATATCAAAGCTTCAATCCCAACACTTATCCCAGCTTGTATGGGTGCGGAAAATCCTTACGTGATTATATATGTTATTTTATCCATTCTTAGAATTCATTTATTAAAGCGCAAATAATTACCCACATGACTAGTTTCTAGTGCCCTGTCTACCACTAATCTACTCTGACTCCACAAGATACGAGTACTATGTGCCAGATTCCTCAACACAAGTAACAATCCTAAGAAATCCATATTTAACACTCAATCCAAGCCTTATATATCTCAATACGTCCGGGCAGAAAAAAACCTCCTATGACCCGCTCGTCCTTTATATATCTCTATCTATATTATCCTGCAAAAGTTCCATGCACTCATCTTCAGATCTTCGTCACTCTCTATCTACGAAATGAACGCTTTTCAAATCTGCTGCTTAGCCTTATTTCCGGCCCCTCTGGGAAAATAACTGTCTGCAAATCAACTGTCTATTAAAAATCACCATGCCATCAACTGCCAGGACGTAAAAATCAATCCTAAACAAAATCAAAATCCATATATATTAATCCCACATTCAAAAACTGACCAAATCGGCCACCAAACCACATTAGTTATTCAAAAGTGAACCAAATCGTCATGTCCATATGCCCAGCCAGCACTATCAC
>CAJDSM010041956.1:0-10739 GCA_903981925.1 Ostrea lurida | reverse complement strand
AACATGGCCAGCTAGATGAACCCAGAGACTGGATGCAGCAAGGTCATTATCTAATCAAAAGTGTTCTTAGTTGCTTTTATAACATCTCAAAATTGTTAACAGGGTTTTTCTTCATCCTAGGCTCTAGATGCCACAAGAAGTGGCTAAAGAAAGTTGTGGATGAGTCCCTATCTTCTTCGGGAGTCTTCCAATTGATCACCATGTTCACCAACATAATGAGCTTGAATGTTTTTCAACTCTGTGGTGAACAATTTTTTTGCATCCAAAGAGCACTCTTCTTTTCTGTAATTGCATGCAAGGTTTGTAACATTTCTTTCTCTTTTTGGAATTTTCTGTAATAAGTTTCTATTAAGGAAAAAAAATACTGAGAACATTCTTATAATTCATTTTCTAAGGTTGTGTATTTGTGCATTTCATTACAGATGAAAAGGAATGCGACAAAGTCATCACCGAGAGAGGGTGAAATACAGTGGGGTTTCAATACGCAAAAGGCAAATGAAGGGGCAGGAATGTGTAAGTTAAACCTCGCCGCAGTGTCTGCGAACGTTTGTGTAGTAATGTGACCACCAAAAGCTAGTACAATCTTAATCACATATATTGTACTTTAATCTGATGAAACATCAAAATAAGCATAGTTGACTTCTCCTTCTGAAAATATTAATTTTTATTTTCTCTTGATTGCACAGAAATTCGTCGGAAAATCTACTGGAAAGACTTTCCTTAGCGACGGCTGCATTCTTCCTTAAAGTTTTGCTATGAAGATTTGTGTTGGGCATAAAGCGATGAACCCCGTCCACTGACGCATGATTACGAAGAGTTTTGACAAAAAATGATACTAATAACAGAAGGACACATCTAGGATAGTAATAGATGAATTTAAGTGGGAATGTGACAATATCTGTAATAAGATTGACAAAGTGGGAATTCATATAACTCATAAACGTGCGAATATTTGAACGGGCATAAAGACTCTGATGGAATGTATTGTCTGATTGTTGGTTACAAACAAGCAGGATAAGTACTTTCGGTTTTCTTTGCCCTAAGGATATGCAGATCACGAGTAAATGTCTGTATGACTAAGTATCTGTATAATCTATAAGTTATCAAAATGAATCATGAAAGAGTGCTGAGTTAGTATACATTTTTATTTAAGGAAAAAACGAAATGAGCTTTAATATATAAACGGTTATTTGTGTCATATCTTACTTATGTATTGATTCGTTGTCATCAAGGGGCCCATCTGTATCTATGAATTCATACATTGAGACTTCCAAGACATCGATATTGAGGCAATTCCCTTGGAACCCATTGTGTTCCGTTATGCATTTTAAATGCTTAGCTTCTGCTTTTTCCAAGACGGGTGCAATTTCAAGGCAGCACAAACATTCTTCATTTGTATCCATTACTTGACATCTCCCACAGACACACCTCTTGTAATATGAATTAAATCCAGGTTCAGTTCATGTTAATCATATTTACTCTACAGATATTAAATATGTGTATTAATAAGTGTGAACATTAGTTGCTCTATTCAAATTATAAGCTAAAACTAGTCAGATATTTGTTTTAATTTCATACCATGCTAAACTCTCTCTGCGAATACACATTCCACCTGCTGCATTTTCCTCATAATTTATTCCCAAGTCACTGCCCTCTGAATCTTCAGTATCACTTCCATGTCTGCCTTGTGTATTGTTTAATAAAGGCTCAAAATTATAGGGTCTCTAATTTCTTCCTGGTGCAAGGGAAAATCCGTCTGTAAAAGGTCTCCTATTCCATTATAGTGTGAATTAGCAAGAAGCTCACCTCTGACGCGTAGAACACGCGCTTGACCCTTATCCTCATTAATTGTCCGCAGTGCTCGGAGACTAGTAAGATTATAGATAACTATTTCCAGCACTGTGCCATGTTATCAGATGCTTATTTTAAGATTCAGTGTGAGAAATCTGGTCTAGGGATGATAAAGACAGTGAAATACAAAAAAAAAATTTTTTGTGTCATGTGTCCTTTAAAGAGACACTACAGCTCATTTTGCGCGAAAATCATATGATGACAATTTTCCCAGAGTTTTCTCAATTTTTGTTGCAGAGTTGAGAGCATGAACTTTGCGAAAATTACATATTTATGAAGTTGAAAATTCGCGTTTAAACGCAAAAATTAATACAATTGATGGCCCATACACAAAAACAAACGGGTCTCTGTCCTTCGATCTGGACACGCATGCGCACTGAGGGTAATCGATGCATACAATGAATATACCAAGAATGTTTACAAATTATGGGGGGAAAGGCTAGAGTAGAACGAGACACATCTCATAATATGCAAACTATAATTTACGTGGAGATTATTATGCCTGTTTAGCCATGAGAGTCAGACATGCACGCAGGGCTATTAAGTAAGGGTTTTCGTTTTTGTTTTTTATCTGAAAACGGCACATGTTTAAAAATAAAAGCATTGTTTGCCTACAAGAACATGGAAGGCAAGCCTAGGTTTTCTGTCGGAGTAATGATTTATAATTGCTTAATTATAAGGTAATAATATACCCAATCTTGAAAAGCGAGTGAGGATTCTTTAAGGGGTATTTTTTAAAACGTTTCTACATAACAGGTCTGTTGTCATTCTAAATCACGTGATGTAAAATGCCGAGTCAGTTTGAAGAAACATTTGAATTCCGGATGGATTTCACAGCGCAGTTGAGAGCTAATTGATGCATTCATATTGTTCAAAATAGTCGGAATCAATATTATTTTAAGTTTAGCATTTCATTGATAGGTATTTTAAATAGCACTGGGTGAAAAGTGAGCTGTAGTGCTTGTTTAATAATATGAACGAAATTATTTCCCAACACGAACACACATTTTCATATTCTTCCCAAATCTACACGATCCTTGAAAACTGATTGCTTGATTATTTACTGTTTTACGTCTCACTCGAGAATATTTAACCTATATGGAGACGTTACAATTGCCGGTGAAAGGCTGCAAAATTAAGGCCTATGTTTGGCACTCAGGGCCTTTGAGCAGGGATGGATATTTATCGTGCCACACCCGCTGTGACACGGGGCCTCGGTTTTTGCGGTCTCATCCGAAGGACCGCCCCATTCAGTCGCCTCTTACGACACATAAGAGGATGCTGAGGACCTCCTCACGTGTGTCCTTGAGAATTAGTATTCCAAAATTTTGAATGGAATAATGAGCAATTTCTATCTCTACCCTGATATACTCAATGTATGGAATTGGTAAATGATTGACGCCGCATAATCTAATCTATTTGGTTGCATCTATTAACGTTGGCTCTGATTTCAACAAATATTGAAAGCAAGACTCGGTGATAGTAGAATCTTGTGAACCATTGTCCATTAGACATGAGATTGGTTTACCTCTATATTGACTGTTACCATCGGGCATTTTCCAATAGCTTTCTCAATGATACGAGGGTTGTCCGTAAAGTTCGCGGGCAACCATGAATTCAAATAAAAGTAGCGTAATATATGTTTATTATTAGCATATCTATAATCCTTGACTATGTGTGAATTATAACAATTAGAATTTTATGGAATTTCAAATGCAAAATTCCAAGTATGACTTCCTTATTAGACTTTGGGATGGTAACCCGAAGCATGGCAACATTTTTATAAAGAAATGTTGTTTATCATATAAAATGGCGAAGTAACAAAGTATCAAACGTAATCATAGTCCAAAAAACACATACAAAATCGAGTGTAGGGCAACACCGACCTTCGACGAAAGCGAAGGCAGGATCAGGTGCCATGGAGGAGTAAGCATCCTCTGCTGACTGGTCACACCCGCCGCGAGCCCGTAGTCGAAACAAAGTAAACGGGGTTACCCGTCGTCAAATCTAGTAGGAAAATGACAGTCTAACAAAGGGTATGAAACAAATCAGTCAACATATGACTCAGTGATAATTTTTAATCGCAAACAAGGTCATTATAGCGACCGTGGAATATGCGAAATGATGACTATAATTATGTATATTGCGTGATTTGATATTTGCTCTATCAAACGAGTTGAAATGGTGTATTTATTCGCGTGTCTTGCCGAGCGAATAACTACACCATTTCAACGAGCTTGATATAGCCAATATCAAATACGCAATAATTCTATTTGCCTATCACTTTAGTTTTGAGAAGGATCCCCATAACAAGAACAGCTTTATAGATAATCTTGTCATCGGCAGGCAGTTGTGATTGTTTTGTGTTCCTACGCGAGAAAAAATGCAATAAATATTACACATATTTTAATTTCATCACCTATGAATGAATTAATTTATAGGACATTTGAATGATCAAAACTACCAATTTTTTTTTGAAAGTACTCATTAACTTGTATATTCTTTATAAAACTTTACCGAGTACTTATTTGTTTCGTACCCAATGACGTTGGCCTACATACTGAAAAAAAAGTTTTCGTTGCGAGTTTTTGAAATCACCTCAACGATCAAGGACAGTGGATCGTGGAGTAATATTAATTTCATATGTAAATTTTTAACGGTGTTCAGGGAACAAAGTGTTTGTGAATGGAATTGCAATGCTTTCAAATAAAATTCTTGCTTATCTTCTTGGATATATTATCGGAAAGAAGGGAAGAATTCAGTGCATGACACTTGACTTTGATGAGTAAACAAGGTATGCCTAAATTATTTTCATATTCGTTACGTCTAAAATGTCTCTAAGGAGAGAATTGTGGTTAAGGTAAGGTTTGCGCCATTTCAATATGTAGCGAACAAGTCATTGTTACAATAGCAATATGTTCAGGAGGAATTTGTCTTATTTAAAAATGGGACTTTTTAAAAAGATATTGTCCATGTAGTTTTTTTGACCACATGGGACTTAATTTTTGTGATGTTTTTTGCGTTTTTGGAATTTAGCAATAAAGAGAATCCTATTATATAAAAAACTACAACAAAACAAACTCACGGTTGGAAAGGAGATATTTAATTTTTGAAAAGAAGTATGTACTTATCAAGTTTATGAGAATCTGTGTTGATGAAATTTGAATTCAAAAGCACAAAAAAAAAAAAAAACGCAAGCACAGTTAAGGCTGAGTAAGGGGGTCGTGTCCTAATATCTTACTTAGGGAATGTGTATTATACATCACACCAAAACAACAAATATCGGAACACTGGCAATATCCTGTTAATTAGAAAATTAATGTTTATTTAATGCACGGAAGTATAGAACTTACACAAAAACTTACATTAAATGGCTTTTGTTGGTCGGAGTGTAATCTGACGCCCTTCAGATATTAAACAAAACATCGGATCGCGATTGCACTTTATTATCATTGGACGTCATCGCGATCTAGGTGCGGCAATTTCGTGATCTAGGGGTGACGGAATCAATTGTTTTTGTCAACGAAAAAAAAATAAATTTAATTGTAAAGACAATATTGATTGGAAATATTTTAAAAGACTTATTTAAGCACAATCGGTCACTAAATATTATTCTATCTATCCGTAGGAAAGCATTGATGCCTTATTATTGATAAGGGGGATTATGTTGAGTCATGGGTGGGTCATGCATATCGATTCATTGCAAGGGCATGCCCTAAATTCACCACACTTATGTTTGTTTAAACAACGAACTAAATCAATATTAGCTAATTTGAAAAACGTGTATCCTAATGAAATCTTAGAAATAAATTGTCTATTCTAAATCGAAGTATGCAGATGACTGGTAAGAAATTCAACATACGATTACAATATTATTATTTTTACAATTTTATAAGTCAAATTCTGTAAAGGAAATGCAATGAAAATCCATTAAACTACAGAGGGTATAAAACATTATGAATAAAAGTTAGGATTTCAATCCCAAATATGCCTTGTAATATTGAAATTTATTGACAATCACCAATACTTTGTTGGTTCAGTTTTTGCAAAAACCACGTGATTGCCGAGGTCACGTTGATTCAATTCTAAATTATTGAAATATAATCGTGCCTTGAATATGTATTTTCAGTCCATTATTATTTTTTATCAATTTTTCAAATAAAGTTCAGATGATTTATCCATTCAATAAATTATGTTTTTTTGATTCGCATATTTTCAGCGAAATTTTCCATTGGCCACCTTAACTTGTGCTGAGCGTAGCACTTTCTCTATTCTTTGATAAATTCAAAGTGGTTGCCATTGACAACAAAAAAGGTATATTGAACAAGCTTTGGTAAAGACCTACGGGTCACAAAAAATTCACTTTAAACATAAAAATTTTCAATTCATAAAGATTAGGTAAAAGCAATAAAAATATTACCAACCGGGCTTTGTGTTTCCACGGTTAACCATTTAACATTATTTTTGTTTGGTGCGTTTTGCCACTACGTTTTATCCATTGTAGACGTTTTTAATGGGGTATGAATATTTCAAATAACAAAATATGACCTCCAACCCCGAAATCGAAAAACTAGTATAAAAAACTATTTGTCAAATATATTCAGTATTGCACTATCCCTCATCATCGGCCCCCTCCCCATTTATTTAAACAATTTTACTATCGAAATATAGCGTCAATTAAGGCTGACGATCGATTGGAAGTTAAAATTATTGAATTTTCTTTAAAATTATATTAAATTAGTCCGACTTTTAGCCACAAAAATATTAAGATGATACCCTTGACTGTCTACCATAGGAAATGTAATATTTTAAATTAAATCAAGTTGTTCGTTAGTAATTCCTATAAATTGGAGTATTATCAGTATATATCGCCAATTTTTTCCGGCAGCGTTTTCCACGCCTTCCCGGTTTCGCTCGTAAATTCTGTGTTTTATTGGCTCCGAAACTTCTCTAATACATGTTACCACATTTGAAATAAATTTCCTCTATTCGTTCCAAAGCCTGAAGGTTTATCTACATGACAGATAAACGACTATGTTGTATTTTAGCCCAGTCATTGAACGGCTCAAAAATGGGGGTGGGGGGGGGCGTTAAAGTTAGGTAAAATTGACACTTTCGTAAATTTGTTTTATGGTTCCCCAAAACATGCCGTTATATATATTCCTAAATTAGACCAACAAAATTAAAAATATTTTAAAATATATACTGGAGATCTTACGTGATCATATTAGTCGTGCGGACATGATCCACGATTTCAACATGGTCAAAATCATGCTACATTGTTACATAAATAGCTTCAGCACAAGTCAGTAGAAGATGGCCATACCATTGGAAATATGAAGTAATAAAGAGGTAAGCATATTTAGGCCTAGCTAGGTTTTATTTAAAAATGTCTGGGAATGTAAGTAAAAGTTCTACTGAGCTTTTGCAAAATTATATGACCCGAAATATCGCGACTTTTTGTCAAATATGAGGATGCTATTCAAATGCAAACCAAGACCAATCATAATGTTACCAAAATAATTCTACTCCACTAGCAAGATTTGCGTTGTTCACACGGAATGTCAGCAAAGATTAATCATTCTTATCTACTTCGATCTTTTGACAATTGTTTTTACAAAAAACTGATTCTTGTGTAATATTCCAAGTGCCGCCAATGCCCAACATTTAATACAAAAGTCACTGGCGGACATAAATAGAGATTACCGGTAGCGCTTGCCACATGCTATAAAAAATGTAGACTTTTATTATTATAAAAACAAATTGCTAATATAAAATGATTATTTCAAATGACAATTTTGCTGAAGCAAATTTACACATATACACCGCCTGTAAAACTTAACAACGGTATAAGCCTAAATAACAAGAAATAACATGACATTCTTTCATTTGTGTATTCAGATAGATCTGTGATAGCAGAGAACATACGTAGTCATGACGCAACTTTTTCATTGTGACGTCATAATGTGGGTGACGATACTTTTTTCATTGTTGACGTTCATAAATGGGAAATGTACGGAGGTACAATCCCAAAGTTATCTTCCCTGATTGTTGGCAAACTGACCTTAATGGAACCAGATCTTGCATTATAGCCCTTTTTGTGCTCAACGTTCTCTGTTTTTGAACATCTTGAACGCAAAGATTCTTGCACATGTAAGAAATTTGCATGTGGAGGCAAAATTTTGCAACTGACTGGAGAGGTAGGTGCAAAAGTAAATTTACATATGTGTAAATGTTACTGCTATGCAAAATGTGGCCACATAAACGCAAAGTAAATTTACTCGCATAACAACTCTAATGGTCTACTTCGACAGGAGTATATGATAACTTGACCCCCCTCTCTGTCACAAGTGAAAAAATTACATCTTGTTGCATATACTGTGTAAACGTTTTCTTTCCTCGTTTTTTGGTTTATTAAACCCATTGCTGATCATTAAAACCTTTTTCACAATTTCTGTCCAACATACCTTAACTTTTGGTCTACTGGCACTTTTTTTTCTTCGACAAAACAATAATTTAACTTGTACTCAAGTAAAAATGGCATTTGCTTACGAAGAATGTAGTTGTCCCTAGATCCATCATGACATTCTTCCGAAAATTGTGCTAATAGCAAAATTACATTTATTGGTCTCTTTTTTCCAGTTTGAACTTCATAGCAAAATTTGCTTTTATATAAGGGATAAATCTACACACATGCAAATTTATCCTGGAGTAAAGGTTGGGGCACATTGAACAGGGCTTTAAGAATTCATTATTAAAACTATTAAACTGTTTGATTTGATTGACTTGATTGAGTTATTTATTGGTTTTAACGTCCCACCGAGAATATTTCACTTTCATATGGAGACGTCACTCAATTGCCGGTGAAGGGCTGCAAAATTTAGGCCTATGCTCGGCACTCAGGGCCTTGAGCAGGAGGGATCTTTATCGTGACACCTGCTGTGACACGAGGCCTCGGTTTTTCGTTCTCATCCGAATGACCGCCCCATTCAGTTCGCCTTTTTACGACACCACAAGGGGGTGCTGAGGACCTATGTCTAACCCGGATCCCCACGGGGATAAATATTGTTCTGAAAAGATTTGTTTCCAACAATAACCTTATTTATTTACACAAAGAAAAGTTGATTGGGAAATATTGAAGCGGGGGATGATCCCCAAAGAAGTTCGGACCGGAAGCGCGTATATCAAACGGGCGTTTTCGAAAAGCTATGGTTTATCAACTAGTGATATGCACACCGAGGATGAGATTAAAGATGTTTTACAAAGGAATTCTTAGAGTAAACTTGTCGCTAGATATGATTTATTTTTTTTCATAGTCTATGTTTATGTCAGGTACTTGTAAATTTCTTTATGTTAAAGGGAAAATGGTATATTATCATTTTCATTCATACGCTCATGATTCCGATATATGCCTAATGAACGCGATATAAAATGCTTTCATTGGATATCATTGGAAAACTTAGCTCAACTTAATAAGACACGTCGGTGATTTCAGATCCGCCCATTTTTATTTTGGCAATATTTAAATGACCACATTCCATATGCTGTTTATGACTGTGAATATATTCGATACGCAAGAGCCTGTTCTGCACTGATCAGTTTTATTTATTAAGGCAAAGTATTACTTTATCAAACAAGAGTTAATGTACAACGCTTAACGTTCTAACCTGCGTGGGGATCCATGTTAAATAGGTCCACGTGTACCCTTTGCTGGTCGTAAGAGGTAACTAAATGGAGCAATCCTTCGAATGAGACTGTAAAACCAAAGTCCGGTTTCACAGCAGTGTGGCACGATAACAGCTCTCTGTGATCTTCGGCCGTAAGCGCCGAGCATAGGCCTACTCTTTGCTGCATTTTTACTGGCGATGGTGGCACGTCTGCCTTTGTCAGTGAAAAATCTTCGAATGGAAAGTTACACAACACTCTACATATAGCAATCGTTTAGCAGTCCGGCAATTTACGCAGATTTCTATACTTTGTTTGAAATGAATCCAGTCTCAAAATACAATCTTGCCATTGGGTCTGACTTCTTTTTCATAACCGATGTTAGCGGATTCTCTTTACAGTGGACTTTGAGTGACTGATGACTCCGTTTACCTGAACAAATATAGGGCTACGGTGGGGTGTGATCTGCCAACAGGAGATACTTGCTCCTCTTAAACACACTTCTGGTTATATCCAGGAGTCCCGTAATGCCCAACTCTTGAATTTGACTGTTTTGTTTACAGGAAATTATGAGATTTGTCTTCGAAGTTTTTGGCCCAATCTTTGTCGGGGCATACATTGATCACTTTTTTGACAGTGTTTTACTTTCATTGTTTCGGATTTCCAACCATTTCGGTTTCAGCATCCACTGAAGAGACCTATTTGTCGAAAGCGCATCTGGTGCATAAAAATTTGCGTACCGTATATGATTTATTGAGAGCTTTAGATATTCCCTACCTTTTGTGAAAAAAAAAGTTATCATAGTTGATTAGTCTCAATTTCATTATTTTATAGGCCTGATTACTGCTTTATCAATGGCAGTCTTCGCATTAAAACCTGGGAAATCCAACGAGAACAAACGAATGTTTTGGTATGCCGTCCTTCTGAACGTGAATTCCCTGGGACAAAAAGGCTAATAAATTGTTTCACATTATTGTTTTCAAAGTCAAAGAAACCTTTTTGAGATGGCATAATAAAAGACGGCATAACACTTTGTTCTTGATACATGTCTGATGTTTTCAGAGGCCGTATTGCCCTCCTATAAATTTGCTGTAGAAATGAAGAGATATACATTCCCGATATTCATCTTTTTTCATTAACGTAAATATTTAACTAAATTTCATGAGGTTTTTAAAAATGCAAAACCTATGTAAAATAAACCTCTTTTTTTCGTCTACAAATCA
>CAJDSM010041955.1:4738-15170 GCA_903981925.1 Ostrea lurida | reverse complement strand
GTTAAACGGACAGGTAATCAACAAAACCACCCCTTCCTTCGTATTATAGAGTGATCTGTGCGTCATCTAGCATTGTATTTTACCATGTTTACCACACTGGTCTGTGTCCAGCGGTTCCGTGTACCCAATTCTGTGTATTCGTATTTGGGGATAACCCGAGCATTGATTCACTGTTCGTTATCTTTGCCTTTACACCATTATAGATGAGCATCTGTGTTAATCAATTAACAATCATAATTTTCACCCAATATGTCCATTTGATATATCCCGAAGAACTCGATTATAAAGGACACACAGCATCTGACATGATCTGCTTCTATTGGATATTACCTTACATTGACTCTAATGGCCCAGACTGACAATACATTATATTAAGCGTGATACTTTAACTATGCAATCGTCAACTTTCCTTCCTAGTAGTATAACCACTTCACTGCTTTGGTGTTAATATCCCAGTTGATTCGATACGCAGGAGATGTCTGCGGTATGCGGACTTTTTAAAGCTGAGGCCAACCTACTAACAAAAACCAGTTTGATGCTGCACCCTAGGGTTATAAACGAATCTGGTTTAAAGTCTTTCATTTTGCAAATTCTACAGTCGCCTTATAATTGACCTTTGGTTTGCGATTACAAATTTTCACTAAGCATAGTTGACTGATTTTTTCATTACCCTTTGTTAGACTGTCCATGTCGCCTACGTAGATGAACACGGGTCATCCCGTATTACTTTATTGACTAAGGGATCACGGCGGGTGACCGGGTCGCCAGGAGGATGACTTACCTCCTTTTCCCCATTGGACGCTGATCCTACCTTCGCTTTTGTCGGAGGTCCGTGTTTGCCTACACGTCGATTTGTATATGTTTTTTGGATATGGATTCGTTTGACACAACGGTTAACTTTAGCCTTTGGTATCCAACTGTTGCTTAGACACGATCTGTGAAAACGCCTATCACGGTAGCTAGAGATCATATTCATTAATCAGACGAATGTGGTGTCTGTTTGTCATAACATTAACCTGCACTTACATTTAGAGACATACATTGCCTGCATTCTTTTCTACACAGAGATATACCGGTACTTGTATCTATTTCAAGGTTTTCTCAATTCGATTTCTATTGTATCGATCTTTTCAGACTATGGGAAGAAGGCATACCTTTCCAAATAGTTTACGAGAGTACCACAACGCAAAGTATCAGCTGATTGAAGTAAGTGATATTATAAAACTGGTGATTTCATACAAAGGTACATGACAACCTGCGATATCAGGACTTCGTCTCACTTGTTAACGATTGGATATCGGGAAATCTTATGCGATTCAACTGGCAATCATCTTTCTCTTGATTTGCGTTAGACCTTTTTAGCGTGATTCAGATGGTCAATTATTTAGATTTAAGAAAAGCGCTGTTTTATGTGACTAGTTCTTTCAATTTTTTTTTAATGATTTTTTAAGAAAAGGTGAAGAAACGAACAGCAATGAATCTCTTGAATCCATATTTGAAATATAAATTCAGTTGCTTGAATTTTATGTATACCCCACAAACAAGTTGCCGGGCTATATAGGAATCACTACTGTCTGTCTGTCATGTCTGTCCGTCTGTCTGTCTGTCCGTCTGTCTGTGCAGATTCGTGTCCGGGCCATAACGTTTAAGTAAGCATACCATACTGGCACATGGTGTGATTCACGTATGAGACGATCTGTTCGGGTGTATTGATGACCTCGGTCATGACCTGACCTTTGACCTCAAGGTCAAAATTACGTTTTTTAATATGATTTGTTTTCTGTCCTAAAAACTTCTTTGTTCTTTGAGGTAGGCATCACCATACTTGGCAACACCATAGGTATCACTATGAGCGCTGTTGTCGGAGATATATTGATGACCTCTGTATGACATTCGACTTGAACCTGCAATATCAAATTATTAGTTTTTCAACATGATTCGTTGCCCAGCGGCCCATAACTATCTTTGTTCTTTTGCATATGCATCCTTTATTGACATGATCATATCCCCCCCCATTTGTAATATCAATAATAGCTTAATTTTTTTGTTACGAGCGATTTGATTCGCTAAACAAGATTGACAATCAAGATTTTGTATATTAACTATTTGCTCACTTCTCATGACATCCTAGAATGAGTCACAATTGCATGTTATGACTCGTGCTGTTCTTCTTTGTTGCTACTGCAAAATTCGTTCGCTATGAAATATATTCTTATTCACTCACGCAATAGCTATCACATTATCTTTACTAATTAATTTTCTGAATATATTATAAGAATGGAGCTAATTGACCTAGTTATACGAGATTATATATATTTCAATTCTCTTCCCTCTTTTCCTTTAGAGTGCGGGCCAATATCACACGATTTGCCAGAGCTTTCCCGCCGCCAACTAACTACATAATTAACCAACTGTTATTTTATTTCTATTTTTCTGATGATGTTATTCTATATTTCTACCCTTATAACTTTTTTTTATATACATTCACAATTATAGACAACATTTGTTGACCATGTCCTTTTGTATAAGAGACTTATATAGCGACCGCCTGCTGTAACTTTTTGTTATAATAAATATGTCTAAAAATAATGAACAATTGGAATTGTGTGATGGGATAGTCGTTAGGTCACGTCAAAACTTTAAGTTTCACAGTTATGGATTATTTATCTATGATGAAATTGCTGCACGATTAGAAAAAATTTCCAACTAAGGAACATTATATAAATAATCTAGAGTTATTTAACTGAATATGTCACTAATTTGTAGAACGACCTTATTTTATAACCCAGCACACTAGATAAAATCAGGTTAAAATACATAATCTGCATGACATTTTCTCCTCGAAACCTCGTTAGAGAGTTGAGAGAGACTGCCGATTCATCGAGAGAAAAACAAACCAATGCGAGATCTAGAGAGCGTTTTTTTAAATATATAATTATGGTAAGGGTAGATACTGGTAATTTGTGAGCGTTGAATCCAAGAAATACTTGTGATTTGATACAACATTAGTTTAAGATATAACCAAACCTAGATAAATTACTATTCAACTATCTTTTCGTCCTTCCTATATATTTCATAGTTACTTGATTTTCTTCTCAGGGAAAAATTTATGCTTGACATTCCCAGCCCATAAACATATATCACGGTATATTGACCCATTAAGCACCACGGTAACACTTATACCCCCAGGGCTGTTTTGATATAGAGGGGAGAAGAACATGTTTTTCAAATCCTCTTGTCCCAACAAAAATTGAGATTGCGTTCGCCTCGAAAAATATAGTTTTCCCCTTATAAAAAGCTTACTTTTAGACTGATATTATAATTTGGTTCCTCATCAATATTCTTTAGATCAGGTAACTACATGCATATATCTCTCATGTGTTAACTTCCCTTTATCCTCGAATGAGAATGCTCCCTATAACATACAAATGTTCAAAATACATATCAAACATTCTAGATAACGCTTGTCGTGGAATTAGTATGAAACGCTCTAATAAATATATAAAAACATGATTAAACCTTGTGCGGATCCCTTTGTATCATGTACACTGATTTTGTGATGTTATCTTTAAGTTGAGGCTTCCGATGAATGCTCTTGTGCAAGTTTGATACACCCAAGAATCAGGCTTCCAGTTCCCGCACACCCTAAACAATCGAGAGTTTTAAAGAAATAATAGAAAAACGGATATACCAAAGCCTCAATTGTGTTGAGAGAGAACTCCGTTTCTGAGATCCCCGTGGGCGTAACCAGGCGCTCTCAAGTGCACTGACGTAGCCAGGTTCAAATATGGCCTCTGGGAATGTTTAAGGTCCCCCCATGTACAGTCCAGTCCTCCCCTCCTTCCCGTGCGCCTGGAAAGGGTCTGGATAATCAAGCCCGCCTTCCAAATTGAAATTGACTTATTGGTAGACAAATAGTGAAGCCGTCCTGAGAAAAACCTGCTTTTTCCTCAGAAACATCTGAAAAGACTTGTCCGATCCATAACATCCTTATGGCATAGGCAAGTTATTTTTCACTTAATAATGAAGTTAGATGTCTCTTATTTTTATTGGAGAAGGAAGAAAATTGGCGGAAAGGAAGATATAGAATTTTTAACCATGAGAACATGTAAAGAAGTCGAGTATCAAAGCAATATTCTTTCAGATCTGCAAATCATTCCAAAAATATTTTGTCAATACTATTGCCTAAGCCTGGGGGGTGGTCTGGTAGTGTCCCTGGAGCCACTCTAAATATCCCTGAGGATCCAAGTGGCTGCATTGATAGGCGTCCCAGCTCGGGCGACATCCCGCATAGATTATCTGAGACGTATTAGGCCGAGTTTCAATTGGACGTGCTTTGGACCAGCACCTTTAAGCTCCAGTAGGTTCCAAGAGCTCAGCCTGGTAAAGATCTAGGAAATTGAAAAATTATAGCATATTCATTGTCGACTTTGTTTCGATACGCGACCTCACGACGGATGTGACCCGTCGTCAGCAGGAGGATGCTACTCCTTCATGGAACTTAAGATCCGATTGCGGTCATGGGATTTTTCAGCCCCAGTCGACGCCGTTTCTTTCCGTGCCTTCGCGTTCTGTCGAGAGTTGTCCGTTTTGCCCTATATTCGATTTTGTAATGTGTTTTTGTGACTATCGATTAAGTTTGAATACTTTGTTACTCGCCATTGTTGTATATATATACTATAAATAGTCGAGTTGAATGCAACCAAGACGTCCCACAAAATCGAGTAAGGGAGTTTAATATCATAGTGGGCCAGCTGTGCCCCGGAGAGCATAGCATCTTTTCTGTTGATTCCCTTCGAAAACTAGATAATCACCGTATGAAGCCGTTATTCCGGATATCAATAATACAAAATTAAACGATTATCTTATATACTTAACAGTGTAAAATCTGTCCTGATATACTGGACGAGTATCTAATCATAAGTCGATCATAAACTATATCATAATATTTCTACAGTACTGACTCCGTGCATAATCTTGTATATCGCTAAACAAGTATTAATCACCGTCTTGATTTCCAAGATAAGAATAATTAGCGAAGAATGATTACTTGAAATTAGACTGAATTAAATAGTTATAACCGCTGCGACATCAACCCTGAATGTCTAGTTATGCAAGTTGCCTCGCATTTAAAAAATCCTTTCGTCCAGGCATCATGTTCGTTCGCAGTCTAATTCAACTACAGAGAACGACTACATCACCTATAAGCGTGCAAAGTTTCGAACATAAATTACTAACATACAAAGTTTCGCAAAGTTAATCATTAGCATACGTAATAAAGATTAATCACGTTTATCAGAACACGTTTTCTGCAAACCACATGTGATAAACAGCTCAGATTACATTTTTATCCAACACTGATGTTTGAGTCGTCGTTGTAAATACAAGTCGCATCTATTATCCTGCACTCATTCTCGTCTGTTGTTCACTTAGTTTATTTCTTCTCCAATCTTATCAATTTTTTATTATACCAAAGGTATACCGATTTTCAAAGGCGAATGATACCGACAAGTGATCATGTCTTCTCTAGTAATAAGATGAATGTGGACAATCCGTGATAAGGTGTTCAGAATTTTTTATTTTTATTGTTATACATATAATGCATCCCAAAAATCCTTTTGAGAAGAAACCTTTTTGCACATATTCTTTCATAAGCGATATTAAAAACGAGATGTTGTTGTCAAGATTATTTTCATACTTTCTCGCGCCATGAGAAAGCGAAAACATTTCAAAATCATTTAAGCTCGTTTGCAAAGCTAAAGTTGTGGTGTCCCGTGAGGGTAGCGTGTGAAATTCGTGTCACACCTTACACTGGTGAATGTCCTTCCCCAATATTAGCCTTTAGGATCACTAAACAACCAAAGGCCGTCATGAGGTTTGCAAGTATTTTAATAATAGCCCCATACCAGCAAAGAGAAGAAAGATTCTGGCAGTAATTCTGATAAGAATTTGACGAATAAAAATATCTGGCTAATAGTCCTAATAGATCTACTCACAGCGTGATTAAGGGCCAAATGTATGCAAGATGTAGTTTGAACGTTAGATAAAGTGTGATGTAGAATATTCCAGTTAAAGGGGACATTAAATATCCTAATATATCCCAGCGGGATATATTCTTTAGAGATTGAAAATATCTAATATTAAACAAGACTTCTAGCGATGACCAACAGACCATAACAAGTCGCACCAGTGCTAAACTCGAGCTCCCAACATACTGTTTTTTGATAGTACTAATGTGTCCTGTGGATCAAGTCAATATTGTCGAAGTCGTGACAATAACTAATAATCGAAATCTAACACTGAAAAATTAATGATCGCTGTCGAGTTAGGAGCAACTTCATTAATGATATTATGTCGAAAACCCTAGCTACTCAATGCCAGAAGTGGATGTAAAATCAAATGTTGTGTATTCTAAATGATACCACCTCCTATAAAGAACTTAAACTAGTACGAACTTTAAATGTCAAGCCTATCTCAACTATATCTATGCAAAACATCCACCGCCCCTATTCGCCTATTTCCACACAAACTATACTTTACAAGATCATCGTGCGTCACGATCAAATTAGAAAGACAAAGGCCTTTAGAACGATCTTATATGAGCAGTTTGCCGTTCTATTACTATCTACAAAAAAATAAGAAAAGAATATTTCTTATCTACGTTGATCTAAGCACACTTTCAAGAAACGATCCCTATTTGTTAAACTCGCACTCCGATTTCTACGACACAATTACTCTGAGAGATTGCATATACTAAGCGCAATAGCTGGGGAGTTTCCTCATTGACAAAGATCACTTTGTTACGTTCTTTGAGCATCAAGCTTCCACACATGTGCTGTCGGCAAATGTCCGAAAGGGCAGCGTATAGCTGTGGACTCATCTATAGAAACTGCTACACATATTTTTTATAATAGATATGAGTAGACGAGAATGTCAGTTGCAAAAAGCTTCTACTTGAAAAGAAGAAATCTCTAAGCGGATGGGGATGCCTTTATCGGCCGATCAACATTCGAATAATATTATTGATGTTGTAAGTCGATTTGACGAATAAATATTTCCATTTGCATATGTCATTCTCAATTATATCACCCCGACTTAGAAATAATAAGGTACCAACTACAATTATTTCTTTCTCTTATTCTGCTTCCAATTGACGTGTACTTGGAATAATTCACAATTGAAAAATATGACCGTTAACCCGAGAGACTAACAGCTCAGAACTCCATACTTGTAAGTGACAAACGGGACGATTTCAGCTTCGCCCCTCAGAGTGGCGTTTCAATCTTCCGTATATCTATGTTCGAGAGCAGTATTCCATGCACTCTGACTATTCCTCATATGGGTGTATGTCTCGTCAACCTTCCATACACAAGACGCTTTGTCTGGGCGTAATGATCCATTTTGAAGTCGAGGCAACTAACTTACAGACAAGTTGTTGTCTGGCAGGGTCTTCAACAGTCACGTTTAAGAGGCAGCATTTCGTAAATTAAGATGGTCGTTATAACAGATTTGTTTACCAATATGACCTATCATTGAGTCAAATGCTGTCTGATGTGTTCCATATCCATTTAAGCCTTTTTCAAGCAGCACGATTGGACTACGGACTGTTCCGTTTACCTTATCAAGACTATGCTCAGCGGTGTGAAACCGCGTCAGCAGGGATGCTACTCCGCTAGGCACCTGATGGCCACGTAGTGGGTCCAGCGTCCTGTGATGCCCAACGCTTGTTTTGTATCTATTTAGGACTACTGAGAGTGATCACTGTCGTTATATTTGCCTTTACATGAATTATCGGATTAATAAAAGAGATATGTTGGTCGTTTTAACTGATTGTACATTTTGTTTTTTGAGTTGAATTGAATGTTTATTCGAGACAAACACACTGTAATACCAAGCTGACGCAATCAGTATACAATATCTTCGTCCGTTCTTAATCCCACATTCATATGTCTTACTTTTTTTAACAGGGTAAAACGCATACGGGAAAAGTGCTAAAATTAGAAGTTGTATATCGTACCTAATAGAAAATTAATCAAAGATTTAATAGATGACCTTTTTTTCATTTAGAAACATATTGATATATCACTCATGGAGTTGCAAGACTACTCACTGAGTTTTCAATATTGAAAATAGGCTTACTTAGGAACGCTAGCTCACTTCCGCGTCTTTATTTTTTCCCATTTTGCCCGTCACCTAGTCCAAGCCTAAACGTTCTCTATGTTGCTTCGCCAACGCTCTCGTCTACTAAAACAGTGCGGTACAGTAACACATTGGTGTGGAAACAGAGATTCTTAAATTGTCTCTTTTTCTCCCACGAAACAGCTTTCTAAGAATTGTGTGTAACCGATTGAAAGTTATATTTGCATGTTATTGATTGGTGGAAATGTCTCAGCGCAATTGTAGCAAAGAATATGGAGTTCTATATTAACAAGGAAATTCTCGACATTGCTAGTTGCAACGTCAGGTTACACCAATATTGGACTCAAAAACGCCCGTAGTTGTGCCGTGTTGTATATAAGTGAGACTGTCACCCAATTTGAGACTTTCCCAGATTTGAAGGCTGATATATTTGTGAGACTTCCCCCGGAAGCTGCCCTACATTCCAGCTTTCCATCCTTAATAGTGCATTTTCCCCTCTTGCGATTAGAGGTTCCTGGAATTAATGTTCGCTTTATTACATACCGGAAACTTTTGAAACTTTAAGTTTGTTGACGTTTAACCAGTAACTCAAGAAACTATCCATTATGTTCTTCGTCACAATCAATTTTCCAAATTTTGTTCAATTATTTTTATTTGTTAAACAAATATTTTATTATTGTATCATGCCTACATAAAAAAGAATTATAACAGCAGGCGTCGGCCTATATATACCCTCTTCCTTATAAACATCAAGGTCATGGCATACAGAAATAGTTTTCTAATATATTGATAATGAATGTATGACTAACAGAAAAAAGTTTAGGTATTAATATAGAAATATACTACATCAGAAAAAATACAAAAAACATAAAGTAACAAGTGGTCATTATGACGTTAGCTTCGCGGGCTGACAAAGTTTCTGCATATATCGTTGTTATATTGCCCGCCAACTTCTAAAGGAAAAAGAGGAGATAAAATTGAAAATATATAATAATATATCGTATAAACCTAGGTCAAAAATAGCTCCATTCCTTATTATATAATTCAGAAAATTACATTTAACGATATGTGATGAATCAACTTGCGTATAATAAGAATTTTTTCATGAGGCGAACGAATTTGGCAGTAGCAACAAAAAGAAACCAGCACCGTCAAATGCATTGTGACCCATTCTAGAACTTCATAAAGAGCAGTAGATTATACAAAATAAATTAGATTATTCACAAATAATCTGTATTACCAGCGAAATCAAATCGCCTCGTAACAAGAAAAATTAATTATTTGAATTACAAGAAAGAGGGGGGGATTATGATACTTCAAATTGATACTCGCTTATTCCCCTAAAACATAACGATAGGTATTTATGACAGATAAACAAAACAGTTTGATAGAAGACAAACAGTATTCCTAATGCAGGCTAAATATTTCGGCCTCGATCATGTAGCAAAATTTTGCTTTATATTTCTTAAATTACATTCGTTTTATTATTAGTTGACACTATACAATTCGATGGGAATCAATTAAGAAAAGCTTCGGTTCGAAACGAATAGTCACAAACACCGTTTCTTGCATTTGATAAACAGCAAATACATATAAGACGCTGATGTTTGAGTACAAAAAGGCGAAGTTAACATTGTGTCCGTTGTAAGCAAGTAACACCATTTCTGGACTCCATTTTGTCCGTTTCACTTTTGTCTTCCTGAAATCCTTCATTATTTTATACAGTAAGCAATAAAAGTTTCAAATTAGGATAGAGGGTATTCTAGAGATGTATCATAAGGTTTTTATTTTGATCTAAATGATAAAATCCTTGAGGAAACCTATTTGCACATTTTCATTGAGGTATAGAATGGAAACGTTTGATTTATTATTTTGAAAAAGAGTAAAAATTCAAAGTATAACATACTTTATGTCAAGTTTATGGTAGTGTATGTGTATGTTTGTGTATTTTATGTGCATATAAAGAGTGGTTTTCCCCAAATATTTCCTTTAGATTATACTCGGAAAGCAGTCCATCAAGTTAAATTTAATAATCGCATGAAGCAATGGGAAATATCTTGCAGTGTTTGAATTTGAAAAAAAATAGTAGTAGGTTAGATAATTATCAAGCATGAAGAGATTTTTTTAAATGAATAACAATAAGTGTGATGCAAGAATTCCAGTTAAGGAAGAATCATTATGCTGTGAGTCTTTAATTGAAAATATCGATTTAAACGACCTTAGTACAACAATACAGCGCACCAGATAAAATCAGGTCAAAACATATGCATTCAATTGATTCTTGGATGTCTGG
>CAJDSM010041951.1:4146-22077 GCA_903981925.1 Ostrea lurida | reverse complement strand
ATAGTCCCAAAACATATATTCAAAGTCGAGTGGTATGGGCAACACGGAACCTTCCGACAAAAGTACAGGGATTCACACCCGCCGTTAGCCCTAAGTCGAAACTAATGTATGGGGATTACCCGCGTCAAATTGGTTTCTTTCAATCAGTTATTGATAACTGGTTAAATATTTTAAAAGGTTATAATAAGACATTGGAAGTGTGAATATTTATAATGTTATTGCTCGGGCACGATTCTCATCTATGACCTTGCTGATCTATTTTAAGTAAAATGATACTGCATGTTTGTGTTTTTTGTCAAAACGTAACACTTGAAATCTAATATGTATCAATGATATTCTGTGACGAAGTGATGACATTTGCACAGCAAATAACGATATTGGATAAAAATTCTGCTGCTTTTCATACCTAGTCAATAAATTGTTTCAAATCATGTATGTGTGCTCTTGCAATGAAGCTATTTCAATGATATTGCTTTCATTCACTGGGTAGTAAAGGCAAGAGATCAAAATTAAGCAGTACCTAATGTTGTCATATATAAACCAATACTTGCATGAATTGTGCTCATTGGACAATAATAGTTTACATGCAAGCGACAAGATTTTAATATATACATTACAATGTATAACTTGCTTTCATTTGCACAAGGAACCATTATAAGCAAATACTTGTGTGCTAGTCTTTTTAAAAAGTATGATAATTGAAAAATCTACTTCCAAGCAGAAAATTTCTAAATACTTATACAGCTGTATCATAGCTATAGTTGACTGTGATTTAATGTCATGTAGAACATCCAATTAAGGTTTGCTGAATCACCATCAACATTCAAAATTGAATGAAGTGAATATTTGCTTCTTTTTTTTTCCCCTAACTTGTACTAAGTACAGTCCAAACTCGTTACTACGAACCGATGGGACCAAGAAAAAGTTCGAGATTTCCGGAATTCGAGATATCGAGGGTAAATACTAAGAAAATTAGGTGGTGGGACTCCAAATCAGTTCGACATAACCAATGTATGCGAGATTCAGGTTGAAGATATCAAGTTCTGAGGACATATATCTGCATCAACAGTGTATGTATTTTTTTCCAAAAAATGTAACACTCAACTAACTTTAAGAGATTTGGAGATGAACCATAAGATTCACCAAAACGCAGACACTAAAGAAAAAAAGAAATTGGAATGTCAGAATTTATTCAGTCTGTAAAATTCATCGGCTTGATCAAATTGCTCATTTTTAGGAAATTGCAATCTATTTTGATTGCCTTTTTCAAACACAAAGATGCTGAAATGGAAAATGAGATTCGGCCGGCCAAGTGGATTCCATGTTGTTTGTACAGCCGAAACCGGTGAGGTACCGCAAAGATGGCTTACTGTCTGGAAAAAAGGAAGGACGGCAAAAAATATCCGAGCAGGACCACATAAACTGAAAGTCCAGGGTCTGGAGGTTAGGCTATACTGTATTGATCAGGAAGTTTTCAATTTCGCTCGTCATCAAACATACATTCAGATATGAGACAGCTAGCTAGTGGGTTACTGTAAATAGGACCAGCCAATGCAAAAAAGAGTGATGTATGGTGATAAAGGCAAACATGGTATAAACCTGTGGTTTAGTGTCCTGTTTTTGGGTAAACTTTGTAAATGTAACAAAGTTATTTTAGACGAACAATTTTATTATTAGAATTAAGAGGATGAACACTAGACAGTTTGGGCCCCAGTCTTGTATAGGTCCAGCATTAGTTTGATTCATTCTTTCATTATATACACAGTGCAACAGAATTGATGCTTAACTTATTTTTAGAATTTTACCAGTTAACAATGTGTTTAATATTTTTTTGTACGAATATGCAAATTTGTACCCCTAAATATTGGGTTTTATACCACGCAGCACCGCTAGTTGAATCGGGGGAGGGGTGGGGGGGGGAGGGGGGGTTATTGATCTTGTGTTCTCTCCATTCATGCTGTTGTCCATCCCTGCCTCCCATCTCCTAACCCTTCTAAAACCATTCCTAAAAGAATTCCAGGAACCTTTCAGGGATTACTTTGTTTACATGTGCCCATTGTGTCACCTCCTGTTTTAACAATTTTAAATGTGAAATGGATTTTCGTTGAGTGGAGTACTTGGTAGTGACTTTTGCTCACAGAATTCTAGTTTGAGTTGGTTATATCTATAAATTTGAAATATTCAAAGATGCTGTTTTCAATGATTCTCTGCAACACCATCATCTGTGTAGAATTTATTTAAAATGGATTAATACTTGGAGAGTGAATTATTCACTAAGTGCTGTATGTTTTAGCCTGTGGTTTACGATATCAAAAATGCATACACATGATTATCTTCTTGCAACAAGGGTTCTATCTCTCGATATGTTGAATAACAGAGCCATGTGGTTGGTAATTTTGGCATCACCTGATCCAATGTCTCAATATGACAAATTGACTGTAACAACTGTTTCTAATTTTTGTCATTATAACCTGTGAATGCAGTTGCTGGGGTATAAATATAGTTTTTTGACCCTCCCGTCAGTCTGTCCCACGTCTCATAGCATGTTGTTCACCTGGAAGCAACTCTTCATTTGTTGATGTGTTTTCCAGGAAATTGGAGAGTTGTTAATAATGGTAAAAATCCTTAGATGGGATAGATTTTCTGAAGACACCTGTTCAAGGGGAGGGGATCCGGAGCACTTCTTGTGTGAAGGGACTTAAGTTAAGATATCATGGATAATTTGCATACAGCATGCTGTCACCAGGATAGTAAGGGCTTCATTTGTTAATGGATTTCCAGCAAACTTTAAGGAATAGTAAGTAATAGGAATTATAGTAAAATCTTAGATGGGAATAGATTTTAGAACATCTGCCAAAAAGGACCGACATTTTTTGGGAGAGGGACTTAGTTAAATTATCAGAATTTTGTGTATAACATAGTGTGTTGGGCTGCTGTAATAGCACTTTCATTGTTGATGATTTCAAGAAAACATTGGGAAGTTATTAGTAATAGTAAAAGCTTGGGGATGAGATTGATCATAATCAGGTTCAGTGGTATTTAACAGGGATGCGTGGGGTATTGTGCGGCACTCACTAAGGTTCTTTCATTATGAAAGGCTATTTTCATGTTGCTCTTCAATTCTCTTCAGCAAAATTGGTATAGAACATACCCTCGTAAAAGGATTCATCACCATTTTGGGAAGAATAAACAACAATAATACTATTTGACAAGGATCATCAAAATTTGGTAGGCTTGTTACTAAATGAATGCTCAAGGAAGTAGCATATTGTTTAACATAGAATGTGGTCAAGGTCAACTTTAATGATTATTATCAGTGCTATGCATTGTCAAATTTTGTTGATTATACCTTTCTTTTTTTTCTTGTTCAGTTCCTTACCAGTAGTCCTTGAGCTTAGTGCAAGGGACTGTTCGAGCCACATTTCACTTCCATCTCACTTGAATGTACATAAAAGAAATAATAGAAATTCCACTGAATTCAAAACTCATTTCCAATACATTATAGAGATTTGTTTTTGTTAAATGTAAGTTATCAGCACTTAATACTTGAAACAGATATGGATTTTATTCAATGTATTGTGTATTTTATAGGCAAGATAAATTCTGGCAGCTTAATTTTCATGAGTATTAATAATGAAATGAACCATCATATTTGAAGCTTGCACACGAGCATCTAATTGGCGAGGCATTCATCGCTAAATAGAGGGGTTGTCCAGGTTAAGACAATAGCACAAATTATGCAAGAAGCTGAGTCCCTGCACAAAGTTAATAATTTTTGAACCATTTTAACTGTACAAATTAATTTAGTAAAAATAAATCGATGTTAGCAGTGGAATTATTTTTGATAATATTAAAGAAAAAATTTATGTAGATATTTTAAAAGTTCACTGCAGTACATTCTGTTCTTTCAAGCTTAAATGGGGTAATTGGTTAGGCAAAAACAAGACTGGAAACAATAACTACTACCGGGTAAATAAAAAATTTGATAAAAATCACACATTCACCATTTAGGAGCAGGATTGTATTAATACGGAAGTATGGTGTGGGTGTTTCTGTGTTGTTGTTGTGTGCTCCATCCATCAGCATCTTGTGAGAGATAAAGGGAGTACTAAATTGGAAAAAAAATTTACACATGTTGCCCTGGTGAAAAAATAGCTTAATTTGTCCAATGATTCATACTTTTCTGGGCAGTTATGGAAAGTAAAGCATTATTTGATAAGCCAAGAACCAATCAATTTGGTAAAGTATATACAGTTTCCATGGTTATGGTGTCAAGTAATTTTATAGCTCTGAAATATAACTTTAATTAGAGGGGAACCTTTCTTTCAATTTGATATCATGCAAAACCATTCGTAAAAACTAGCATTTTACCAATACTGTCGGATAGTTAGAGAAATTGTCAAGAAGCACAGCTGTCAGAGCTTTTGTTTTTACGTCACAGAATGGTTTTATTGGATGTAATCCTTTTCTGATTACCACTGCATTAAGGAGGATATTGGATGGCAGTTTATTGTGAATGCCAACTGAGTGCTTTTGTTTTGGATTTGAAAGTTAACTGAAAAAGACCATTGGCATAATTGATTTTGGCCTGGATTTTTGATGAAAAAAAAAGTTATAGCCAAGTTGGATTTTAAGTCTGAGATTTTTCTCTAATTTTGGCTCAAAGATAAAAAAGAAAATTCAAGCTTATATAATTGGCTTTTTTTTTTTGGGGGGAGGGGGGCTTTTGTTTTGTTTTTTTTGGGGGGGGGGGAGGTTTTTTGAGAAATCGAGAAAATCCAAATCTTAGGACACAACAATTGTCCAAAAATTTTTCAGCCTTCATCAGTGGTACTCTGTTACAGAAAGTTTTGTATGAGTGAATGATGTATCCATTTGTTTATTTTCATGTGTATCTATGGTTCCTACGTCCACTCAGACATTCTACCACCACCACATTCCATCTGACGAATGTTACTGGCTATTACAGGTTTTGTTGATCGGTTCCTCCCTAATATGCACAGATACACCCAGTGAACCAGTGCACAAGACCATGCAACATGTTGGTTACAAGTTACATTTTCCTCCATATTTCTTCGGGGAAAATTATATGCACTTTATTGTATAGCACATTGTATTGAACTTTGTCAACAGCTTAATGTTTATTCAGTGGCAATATAGAGTATGATAATTTTGAAGACGAATTTTTTAAGCCCTTTTCCATCAAAATATTTTAGCCTTGTAAATGAGGCATGATAAAGTCTCAAATCTAAATTGATGTCTTGGAGATGCAGCCATTGCCTCTTTACCTCTGCCTAAGCCAGGTTAAGTAAAATGTGGCGGCATTTTTATTTTTTATTTGTTTGTGGATTTGTCTGTTAGCAACCTTTTTGCAAAAAACTAAATGGTCGATGACTTTGAAAAATTTGGTACACAGATGTATTCTTGGTCAAGGAAGAACCCATTAAATTATTGATATTGATTTCTATTGACCTGGATCCTTGATCCAAAAGACTTTAATGCAAAAACTAATGGTCAGATCACAAGGAAGTTATTTATATAATTTTGTGTGATCGAGGTCCAGGATCCTAAGACTTAATTAATGTAACTTGGTGGAGGTTTGCATCTAATGATTGATTCTTGTTCTTCATATATTTTTATGGCCCGGGAATCTTCGATCGGAGGATTATAGCGACCGTAGAATTTGCTAAATTATTACTTTACACGAGATTAATTTTGTTATTTAAGATTTGGTTCTATTTCTTTAATTTTTATGCAGATTAGATGTCAACTGCTGTGTATGCTATAATCTCCATATACGTTTATATAACAATTATTAGGCAGTTCTTCAAACACAGGATTAGACTGTACTATAATATTACGCTTATCTGATCGAATTACTGTAGATCACTTATTTTTCGCGAGTATTATATTTCGCGTTTACATGGTCCGGTGTTATTCGCGAAAACAATAATTCGCGAGAACACAGTTAAAAATAGCTTACATTTCGCGAATATGATTGACTACCAAAACAAAAAACCAAAAAAAAACAGTTCTACAGCATTTCATATCTACATATCCCCTAAAAGACAAATTTTAGATTTTATGGAATTTTGGATTGTTTTTTGCTTGTGGTTAGCTGTCAAATTGTCACTGATTGTTGTGTTTTTACATGTAATATATTCTTATAACTTTTATGTAAAGCGCTTAAGAGTTATTTTTTCAGTTATTAGGACGCATATAAATGTGCATAATAATACTAATGAAGTAATAGATCCGCTTCTGCATTTATGATCGTAATTCCAAGTAGGTACATCTTTGTATGTACCGCTTTTGAAGTTAATGACCTATTCAAATGGCCAATTCTTCCTACAGGTAATTACTTGAGTAATTTTTACTAATTGATTGACGAAAACGCCTCACCGCTGAGCCTTGTGGCAATCGTAATGAGTTTAGTTTGTTTGTAAAGCGATTAGCTTTATTTATAAAAGAAAGATTTGTAAGCTTATTTTTTCATGTTGTTCAATAAATATATGTTCGGTTATGTAGCAGTTTTATTTTATCTGCATCGATGAATGAGGGAATACACCAATTACATGTACTAACTGCACAGGTGCATCTACATGTAATATGATGGCGATGAAAAAATGTTGATTAGCGTTGTTTCTGGCGTGCGGTACACATATAAAGAAATAAATGTGAGATTATCGGTGATGGATTTATTTTCAAAAAGTAGAAATAAACGCGAGATATTTGAATTCGCGAACGGCCCGTCTCGCGAATTAACGCGGAAATAAATCTCTCGCGAATAATAAGTGATCTACAGAATAGGGTACAAGGCGGGTGTAACCGATCGACAGGACATACTTACTCCTCCAGGGCACATGATCCCACTTCTATTTCATCCAGGGGGTCTGTCTTTGCCAAACTCTCAAATTTGCATTTCTCACAGGAGTTATGAGATTGATCAGTGTTCATTGTATTCACCGTTTCATTATCTTTTATTTATTATCAACACAAGTTTACAGTTCTTTTATTAGGAAACCAGAAAACACATTATACACAGCACCGTCATGTATCTTCGATGTACGGTTGGTATGGTTGCGAATCCATATTTTGTCATCTTTGTTTAATAATAGTTGTAAGGTCTGACTAGATTGTGCAGAACGTGTGGCTGCAGAAAATACCACTGACAATCGAACGCCATTCTTCATGATCTCTAAAAATACATAGTTACTTGAATGACTCATCAAGCTACAGGAAATACTGTAGAGGCCGGTGTAGGGGACTGTAAATACACCGGTTGTCGGTTGATAGGCTCCTCCCCAATTTGTCAACACGTGATCATACTTCACTACAGTGTAAGCGCCCACTGTTGTGTCTTTCGACAGGAGAGCTGTGAATATATGAACTGTATGTTAGTGCTTTGTAACTTTTTGCAAACTCGTGTAAATATTCATGATCAAAACTAGAGTTGACACTGATTTGTGATGTGTGAAAATTCCCAACATTCCTTCTAGCAACGTGCAGTATAAAAATATTGCATGTTTTGTGAAAAAAAAAAAGAAAAAGAAAAAACTACATGTTTTGTCAGGGTAACATGTGAAAATTGTCACCCCTTGAAAAACCATTGTTGACCTCCGGCTTTCGCCTCAGTCAACAATTGGTTTTTCATGGGACGAGGGGTGGACCAATCAATTGTTACCCCACCAACATGCAACTATATTTTTATACTGCCGTTGCTAGAAGGAATGTGAGGAATTTTCACACATCACAAGATCAGTGTCAAACCAGTTTTTGTCTAATGATATTTACACGGAGTTTGCAACAAGTTTACAAGCACTAACATACAGTTGCATATATTCACAGCTCTCCTGTCGAAAGACACAACAGTGGGCGCTTACACTGTAGTGAAGAATGATCACGTGTTGACAATGGGGAGTAGGAGCCTATCAACCGAACAAACCGTGTATTCTTACAGTTCCCCTACACCGGCCTCTTACAGTATTTCCTTAGCTAGATCGACGTCATTCAAGGTAACTATGTATTTTTATTGCAGAAGATCAGGAGAATGGCGATCATTGTCAGTGGCTATGTTCCTGTCAGCACACGTTTCCTGCACAATCTAGTAGACTGTACAAACTATTATAAACAAAGATGACAAAATATGGATTCGCAACCATCCAACCGTACCGAAGATACATGACGGGTGCTGTGTTTTTGGTAATTATAATGTGTTTTCTTGGTTTCCTAATAAAGAACTGTAACTTGTGTTGATAATAAATAAAGATAATTGAAACGGTTGAATACAGATGACACTGATACATTTCATACTCCTGTGAGAAATGCAATTTGAGAGTTGGCCAAAGACAGACCCTGGATGAAAATAGAAAGGGATCATGGCCTGGAGGAGTAAGTATCGTCTGTCGATCGTTACACCCGGCCTGTACCTATTCTGTAGATCACTTTTATTCGCGAGAGATTTTATTTCCGGTATTCGCGAAAGACGGCCGTCGCGATCAAATATCTCGCGTTTATTCTACTTTTTGAAAATAAATCCACACGAATCAGGCTCCTAGGTGCATTTATTCTTGAGGGGGGGGGTGGTTACCGCAACGCCAGAAACACGCTATACAACATTTTTTTCACTATCGCCATCATATACATGTAGAGGCCACCTGTGCAGTTTAGTAATTGTAATTGGTGTATCCCATCATCGATGCAGAAAAATAAAACTGCTACATAACCGAATTATATATTGACAACATGAAAAATAAGTTACAAATTCTTCTTTATAAATAAAGCAATCGCTTTTACAAAACAAACTAACTCATACGATTTGCCACAAGGCTCAGCGGTGAGGTTTCGTCAATCAATTACGTTTAAAAATTACTCAATAAGAATTACCTGTAGGAAGGAATGGCCTTTGATAGGTTCATTAACTTTTCAAAGTAGGTACATACAAAGATGTACCTACTTGGAATTGAAGCGCATCATAAATGCCAGAAGCGATCTATTACTTCATTAGTATTATTATGCACATTTATATGCGTCCTAATAACTGAAAAAATAACTCTTAAGCGCTTTACATAAAAGTTATAAGAATATATTACATGTAAAAACACAACAATCAGTGACAATTTGACAGCTAACCACAAGCAAAAAACAATCCAAAATTCCATAAAATCTAAAATTTGTCTTTTAGGGGATATGTAGATATGAAATGCTGTAGAACTGTTTTTTGGTTTTATTGTATTTGGTAGTCAATCATATTCGCGAAATTGTAAGCATGTTTAAACTGTGTTCTCGCGATTATGTTTTCGCGAATAACAGCCGGTACCATGTAAACGCGAAATATGATAATACTCGCCGAAAAAAAATAGTGATCTACAGTAATTCGATGAATAAGCGTAAATTTATAGTACATTAATCCTGTGTGAAGAACTGCCTAAAATTGTTATAATATAAACCGTATATGGAGATGATAGACTACACAGCAGTTGACATCTAATCTGGCATAAAAATTAAGAAATAGAACCAAATTTAAATAAACAAAATTCAATCTCGTTGTAAACGGTAATAATGGCAGCAAATCTCGGTCGCTATATGACCTTGTTTGCAATACATAGTTATCACTAAGTCATATGATGACTTGATTTGTTTCATACCCTTTGTTTTAGACTGTCATTTGTACTAATTTGCAGACCGGGTAATCCCCAATACATTAGTTTCGACTTAGGGCTAACGGCGGGTGTGATCCCTGTACTTTTGTCGGAAGGTTCCCGTGTTGCCCATACCACTCGACTTTGAATAATGTATGGGACTTGGAATGACGATTTACTTCGCCCAATAATATTAACTAACAAAGCATTGTAAACAATAAATATTACATAACACGAGTTCCATCTATACAAAACCAACGATTCGCAGAAAGAGCTTTAATGTTTTCCTTTGGATCATCTTCAGTTCCAATTCTGAAGATCTGTTCTTATACCGCTTTGGTTTAGACCACAAAACAATAATCGTGTTGTGCATGTGATTGACATTTAATGATTAAATTGATCGACATGATTACGTCCGCTCGGGGAAGTTTTACAATCACAGTGGAGAATCCATCATGCTGGTGAAGCGCCCTGAGAAAATATAGGCCATTTAGATTACGGCTTGTGGGCCCTTTGAGCATGAGGAATCTGATTTGTGCCACACCTGTTGGACATGGGACTTTCGATGTTAGCCAAAGGTCCAATTAAAAATTCCTGCCCATTAGTCGCGTCTTACGGACAAGCAAGAAGAGGATGGTTACCTGAGGATCTATTCTAATACGGATCCACCACGGGATGTTTTGATATTAAAAAGCCAGAAGCCAGCATGGTTCACTCCCGATGAACAGAAAAAAAATACGGTCTGAAGATGTCCAATTTTTCTGTAAGTATTTGGACAGAGGAAAGAAAGAACACCTATACTTCTGTTGCTTTAAGGCGTGAATCTGCTAAATTTGTTTTTTGACTTGTCAGATTTATTAAATAAAGTCAACAATATACATGTAACTGCAGAGGTGGATTCAATAGAATCATACTAAATGATGCATCATCCCTGAATAACTAAAGGTGTTGATTCTTACTACCAATTTACTAAATATGCATTTTAAAAGTAAGTTATAGTAGTCGATGTGTCTTTAAATATGCGGCAAAACAGTGACCATCTTTCATATATATTCGAACAGAAATGAATCCTGGATAGATACGCGCCCTGGGCATAATTTTCTTTTCATCTGATTGATGATATTTGGTAGAAATGACACAGAAATTACTATGGTCATTATTATAATAATGATCTAGTCTTTCTATTACGGACCAGCCATTGGACCAATTGCTCTCTGATTTGCTTCATACCCGCTCTTTATACATAATTTTTGATACGAATTCAAGAAGGGGGAGGTTAAATGGCGGGTGTTGACCGGTGACAGAGTGCGTATTCCTCACAGGGCACTTTATCCCAACCTCTGGGATAAATTAGGGCTTTTCGACTCCGTCAGAAAGACTCTATTTTGCTATTCTAGTTTTTTAGGATTAGGGACTGTTCGACTCCGTCGGAAAGACCTATGTTATATTGTGTTTTGTTTATTTTTTAGGGCTTGTTCGACCGCCGAATACGGAGAATAAGACCTATTTGTTATTTAGTGTTGCTTTTTCTTATTTAAAAGGCCTTTTCGATGCCGTCGGGAAAGACCTATTGTTATTGAGCGTTTTTTTTATTATGCGTTTTTTTTTTTTTCTTGGTATCATAAACCTCTTCTCTAGGTTCGACTTTTAATATGTACAAAATCCTAGCTACTAGGAAAGTTATGAATTACTCAAATTTAGTAATGTTATTGGACAGATAGCAGTGCATCAATTGTCATACGTACCAGGCGTATGAATCTCCCTTGGTCACTCCGCGTTCCTTTAGGTATAACTTCCAGGGTTTTAGGGCAAGAATCACTTATATGTTTCAATCTATAGTAAACGCCCAGAACAAACTTCTACGATCGATTATGAGTTCCAAACTTCATGAAAACTTTGGGATACGACAGATTGCATACAATTAAGTTACACAATGTTTTCACTTTACGAACGTAAATCCAGCTCCTACTTGATTTTCTAGCTATTAAGCTGGACAACAACTAGACGAAAGAGGGGTAGCTTTTCAAAAAGCCACAAAATCCACCGAAAAGAATTAATTTTTTTAATTCCACATTGAAGATTTAGTGAATAATTACATAGTGACGATGCAACGTATGAGTCTTCCGAATGATTAATCCGCGGGAGGCTTTTGACTTCTTTCGTTCTTGATTAATACATTGAATTACTTTAGAAAAAGTGCCATGGAGGGATTTCAATGAACTTGACAAATTTTTTGTGCATTCGATTTCTTAAAATTATTCACGTGTTTTTCTTAGGATTTCGAAACATGCTTATTACGCTAATAAACCTTCAGTTGAAAAGTTTTGTTGATTGATTTCTGAAAGGATTAGGGATCAGTAGAGAGCGCAAGGCGGTATAAGATATTTAATACTTGTTTCAAGCTATCTCAACCTTTTATTTTATTGTACTTGCAAACCTGTTTAGGTGAAATTACTTTAGAATTGGGTAAGTAAATCAATTGTAGTGAGTGGATATATTTACATGTATGAACTCACAGGGGACATTGCATTATTAGATCACATCGTAACGTTCATTGAAATTCATCCCGCAGAGGGTCTGTGTCTTGGTGACCACTAAACCCTTCAGGCGATGCTGCCTAAAAAGACCAGTGTCTGTTGCCCATTGTAAATAGGGCATCTATCATATCTTCCCAGCATTCATTAAAACGTCTGTTACGATTCCTAAGACAAGGTTAATGGGGCTTGTACAAGCTTTCGTAATCGTCAAGATGCGGAAATTAGAGACCACAGATTACCCCTATCTCAATATTCTCGAGGGGAATTGGGCAAAAGCTCAAAAATAGTATTACCTTACATAACGATACGGGAGGGAAATTTCAAGCGACGACAACACGAGGACGGATAGGTAGAGGATGAACAATGGGCAATAGATGTTAGCGCGGATGGTCTCCGCTTGAAACAAGGACAAGTAAGGGGGTATACGTTTTTTTATGTGTGTTGCCATTGATGTGCTGCTGCTAATAGTTGGCTGGAGTTCGTGAAAGAAATGATAAAGAGGCTACCGGCGGGAGTTTTTCGAGAGGGACGAGCGTCTCCCCACACGTTACCGCATTCAGTCGGATCACAGGAAAGAATTTACACATAAAGGCAATATATCGTCCAAGCCTCTCCAAGCCATTACATTAAACACTTACGACACCGTAAATGACTCGAAAACTCAATTACGCTTTACCTCTAAGTACTTGTGATGTAATCAAGTTTTTCAAAGCACGCTTGAAAGCACGGTCGAATATGTATTGGGGTGATTTTTAACAACGCCATGAAAACACGAACTCTAAGGTTAATGCTGAAAGTGCAAATGTTTCACCCGGATTTTGGTGTTTGAGGGGGTTCTGACATCATGCCATCAATCGCAATTATCCAGAGAGCTCGGCTGCTCAAGGTCCAATGCCTCAAGATAATGTTGACCTCGTATGGCAACGGATTCCTGGCTATTGGGAACAGTTAGGACCAGATGTCCAACCGGTCGACTTCTTGTTGGCAAAGTGTGTTGGATATGCGTATCGCGGATTAGTAAAGCAACGTACGTTTTGAAAAAATAAGGGGTATTTACCGAGAATTTGGCCATTAAGACAACTGTTATTGACCATCTCTAGATATTGATTAAGCTGCCAGGAACTTGAAACGTTTATCGTGCTATTTCTGCTGCAATTGCTCGGTTATTCCTTACGGGGACAACAGGAAAAGTTCAATGCACAAAGGATACGTTTTACCGGGTTTAATGAATTACAACAAGTGACTTAAAAGGACTCGATGATATGTCTACGGATGGAGGAATCTTAAGAGATATAATTAATCAAGACGGCGTGTGCGAGGATGACCAACAGTATCATTTCTTTACAAAGCATCATCAAGTCGCGGTGGGAAAGGATACGCCTCCCAGTTTATATGATTCATGTTTCCGCAGCGCTTTCTTATTTCAGGCCATGTATGCGCTTCAGTGGGACCTTCTTGGGGAAACAGTTCCGCCCGGAGTGAAAATTGTGTAATTTTGCACACATTCATTCCTCTGTTTAACCATCATTACACTTCAGGTAGCCGTGTGAGTCCAATTTACGCGATCCTCTAATGCGGCGATGTGTTTGAGATTGGTGGCCTAAGTATCCTGGTGGGCTCGTCTATCCCCTATGTCGCTCAAAATGAAATGCACACCCTCGATAGGATAAACAGGAGATCCATCCTTCATGCAGTGGGGGGAGTCAAGTTTCCACCATGGCTAAGCAAGTCAGGTAGCGGCCTGGAGAGACCAAAGAGCGGCAAGAAAATAATGATCTAAGGTTCTGGGATAAGTCATGATGTTGTGTTGATGATTGGTAAACAACACAAAAACGTCACGCTTCTGGTTGATTACTTGTTTACATACGAATGCGTGCTGCTTCCTAATGGTTGGATACCATTTATACCGAGAAGACCAATATCATACGAGTATTCGGTGGAAGTCACAAGGCGTTCTGGTTTGATAGGGACGACTAGACAATCCGATTAGACCTTACAGTGATAGTCCTTGGCTATGACAACGTGAAAGTCTTGTTTGCACCATTTAAGACATGTTTCTTTAGTGTGGATATGATGTATTAATGCTCCGATTGCTGGGGATATGCCCGACACTTATATCGTGATTGCGCGACGTGCTTCAGTCCCCGCGCGTAGATATTCCAGCAACGTTACCAGACTTGGATACAGTGTGCCGATGGTATCAGTGGTAGGGTTGGCCAGCGTTGAAATTCCAAGTAATAGAATAGAGAAATATTGGTTCCAATTGTATCGGTTTTAAATTGTAATATAGTTGTATGTTGTTTTCAAATATTAAAATAAATGTGAAAATACACAGTGTTTAAAATGTTGTATAAATAGAGAAGGCTCACAGAGAATCGAAGGGTCTCAGTTTCTAAGCCATCATGGGCTGGAAAGGGTGAAGGGTTTTACATGACCTCTGTTGAGGTGAGATGGGTCGATTGGATCGTTCCTACGGAAACGACGTCAATTCTTAAAACGTTATTGCCACTCCGTAGGACTGCACTATAACGGTAGATGGATATATGTGTGGAGTCAGCGCCGCTTTTGACTGATAATGAATGTAGCTCGGGCCAATATTAAACTAACGTATCTCTGGGACCACCGAGGGAGCTATGCGGACTTCCGCATTCGCAGATTCGTTAAAGCATATCGCAGGATTTCGCTGACACTTATAAAATGGAAGATTTAAGGCTCGAGAAAATTGAGGCTAAGGTACGATTTGGAGCGACCAGATATAGAGGTTCTTGGTCGCCCCTGGAATCTGACCTCGAATGGGACCATTACTCCTTACAGGAAGAGTGGATAGTTTATTTCCAGTTTCGAATGATCATACGCATTCACTCCGACCCGGAGGCTTTTTATATACTCACCATTTAGCGTTAATCAATGAATATCAACGTCAGCTCCTTAAGAAAGTTGAGAGAACCTTTGTGGGAAAAGCATAGGGGAGAACGTTAGGGTAGGGATAACTGAACGAGGGAATCACACCAGACCATTATATTTTCATCACGACGGTAACGATCGTGATTCGAGTTATTATCGTTTAATGTAGAAAAAACTGAGTAGCCACACCCATGTGCATTCGTTTCCCTACGTCCTATCGCGCTTACAAGTAGGTCTGAGATAGTGACAAAATGATTTCACTGGGACATTTGAAACCAATACAAATGGGGTCCTTTCAACCTATAAGTGAAGTACTTGGGGAACACGACATTGTGATGTCTACGATAACTCGAAAATGAAAAGGGGGCCTATGTATATTTTGTCTTTCTGTCTGACATTGTGGATCATCTCAAATCCGTGCGGCACCAACAAATTGAACACTATTGAGAGTTCGTCCGCCTGGTACAAGGCCTCAATACGAACGACGACAACCATGCCCGTTTGGGAACCTATTTCGAGCCCCGAGAGATTTTATTTGAAACTGAGTAAGATAACATTTCGATTTACCATTGAGGGTACACATCTATGACATTCTTTAAGGGTTAACCTCCCATGGGGGCGTTTTAAAGTGTGGTGCGCTCTCTTAGTTTAAACTTTCATTTCCGCCAAAGTGTATTGAAGAATTGAAGTTACATATTCGAGGGAGTCAGGATTCGCGACTGAAGTGACAAGGAGGGGCATATCGGTCTATCTCATCAGTGTTTGGCTTGCTTAAGGAAAACGTTAGCCACAACGTCCAACAGAGAGGTGCTGAAAACATAACGTCTTGCAAAAAGACTGAAGGCAGTCTCAAAATGGCGGCTTCAAATGGCCATACAAAGCTTTAAGGCGGTTCAACTCGGCGCACTCAAAAAGACCGTTACAGAAAAAGAGGTCAGGAAAGAAGAAAAGGAGAAGGCTAGGTAAAAGATATAAAAAGCGAGTGTTAATCTTCAACACAGCTTTTCATTACATTCAAGATGCAAATCTACATAAGGTTTAGTACGACAGCAGGGTGTCATCACGTGGTTTCAAGCCCTGCCGGGGATTGAAGCTGCCAAAGTGGCGGGTCCCACTTGATCGTGGCTGTGGAATATTAGGCGTGCCCCCCGCAGACCAAAACAAACAACCAGCCCCACCTCACTACTGCCACTAAATCCTGTACTTATCAACAGCGTATTAACGTATATTCGTCCTATTTGACCGAACCGGAAGTTGAATTTTTGAATGAAATATAGAAGTCTAGAAGACCACCCTTGTACCTAGTGGCGAGCCCCTAATATCGTATTGTTTGTCTCTGTTCTCCAAGTGCGTGCATAAGATATCAGAAAATCCGAGCATCACAGTGCATCTCTAGAAAATCTGTGCCAAAGACAGAAGTAAGGGGAATACAAACAAAAGGAAAATAATAATAAACAGTACATCACTAGTAAGTCTTCGCGTCTGAAACGGAAGATCCTATTACACTGTCTCGAAACTCATTAGGCGAGTTTAAAGTGACGTAAAGAGTCTTCTCCAGCTAACACGTACTTCAAACTAATGAATTTCGGAGATATAACTATTTCTGATATAGTGTAGTCCGAGACATAACTCACAAGTTGAAGAAACATAACCCGAAAGACAAACATCGCTTTTAATGAGCTCTTGAAGAAAAATGAAAAGCAAGGGATTAGTTTGTGAATAACGCGGTAGAGATAGACAGTTTCGACACCCAAATGGTGAATGAATATTTTTCTTTTTATTTATATGTTCAAATAGGAATTTAATAAATCAGTTGCATTAGCGTTTATCTTTCATTCTTGATAGAAAACAATCAGTATAATTAGCAAAATTCTGTCTATTCCTTTTTAGTGCTAACATACACCTCGGGGACCGACCCTGTAGATATAAACGCGCTGCTGTGCTATTAATCCAGCGAGACGAAATAGACATTTAAGCCGATCTATGAATTTTGGTTATCTACCATTCAAAATGCTTCATATCCCTAGAACGAATTCATTCAAGTGTTTGACTATAACCCGAATACGGAAAGAATAGTTGCGAGAACCTCAAGGAAACTAATTACGCTTGAATCGTGATGGAGAGCTGACGTGTACTACTACACAACACCGAAAAAGTAGACATGAAATTTGTACCAATTGTTAGTTACTCACTCGCTGACAGAATTGAGTGAAAAAGTGATCTAGACATTATGTGCGATCAAGGAATTGAAGTCAAGTGATAAAGCCCCGATTGTTCACATAAGCGAGATATTATGACTCTGAGTGTAATACAGATAACGAAAACGTGTTCTTTAAACTCACCGGAAGTGGGCCTACTTAAAATCTTCCCGGAGGAAAGGAAAATTTAATAAGATTACGACGACTCATTCCACAAGACGACCTTAACAAAGTGAATTTATCGTTTTAATTTGTGCGGAAAGAGAAGAAGATATAGAAAATAACTACGATTTTTTTTCGTCACTTGCCGACTCGTGTACGACCGCCCGACACCGTGACCGGCACGAAAAACATATACTTAATCCTAAATCTACGGACTCATTGTCTATAAAAGTCCCCAAACCGAATCTCTTTATCAGCTGAAAAGTTACTAGGGCACAGTTGGTCTGTCCCCGTTTCCTTTGTATTATGTGAAAAACTGAGCACATCGTATAATTGAATTACATTGTGTGATAGAAAGCACACCAGGTGAGTCTGCGACCGGAAGTAGATAAACGAGAAACTAATCTGAACAGCGATTATCTTGGAGGAGTATTGTAAGTGTTTACCTACAAATGGATATAACATGGTAAATTTCAAGTCAACACTTTA
>CAJDSM010041949.1:6350-17024 GCA_903981925.1 Ostrea lurida | reverse complement strand
TGCAATAATTTAAATGATGTCTAAATGGATTTCTCAGTATTTCAGGAACGCTACTGCGGCATTGCTTCAATTCCGGTCGAATAAAGACGAAAGCATTTCCCAGGCAGTTGCTGCCAGCTCTTCCTTTCTCTGATCGAGAACTTTGTGATCTGAACGACACGCAATGAACTTACTTTTCTTCAGGACAAATACATTTCTTTGGCAAGGTTGCAGATATTCCACTGTTATACATTAGACGCATACTTAATTTTTATCGAGCATTCCAGATAATATAGATCGTTGATTCACGACATGCGACCTCGAAGACTAACAACGGCAAATTGTAAGATCCCAGCTAATACCCCAATAAGACTGAGTATGTTACCACAATTTTAAAACTCGCTGATTAGTATCGTTTTACTTCATAATGGTAAAGCCGCAATTCGACGCATTCGTCTTATGTTACTCACATAATCGACTGACTCCCCATTATAAAACACCCAACAAACCAATATTATAACTTGTGTAGTTTTTTATTTTTTCTAACATGCAACTATTGAAGATTTATTACCTGTATAAAGACAGTGACCCGTGAGAGTTAAATTACACATCCACAAATGTACTTACCAACATCTCCGTCGTGCAGTCTCACCCTTGAGGGGTTCGTGTTTTGCGCATTCCTAATGCTCCCCAATAATTGTGGTATATTTAAAACATAAGTTTGTCAATAATTCTTATTCTGTATGAGGGATGACCATGTTAAGATACAATATATATTGAAAATCACTGTGTTCGTCATTCCTTCATCCGATTAGCATACTGTAAAGCAACCAATCTTCACCATATATAAACTTTTATGAATCCCCAACTCGATCGTGGAGTCTTTGCCCAATCTCTAACATCGCGGAAAAAGACAAAAGCGATGACTGGGAGATTTTAGGTTATATCTATATAATTGTCCATTCAACAACCACATCTTAGATATATCACAAAAAGGACTACTACTATAAACTTATCGTCCACTTTGGAGGAATTCTTGTAGAATCAAAAATATGGATCCAATGGACAGCCATTACATGTAAGTTGTTTCACTGTTAAGCAACAATTATGCCAATACTCACGCAAAAGACATTCTTCAGACACCCGAAACTGGTGTCTCTCCTGATTCTAATATAAAGCGAATTCTCTGAATTAAACACCAGGAGATCACCTATAGTAATTTTAAAATGCTCAAATTATATCTTAAACTACGAGATATTATTGACTCCTGACTGAATAGGCTTTGAAGCTGTATGTTGACACATAAATAGAGAATCACCCCTATGAAAAGGTTGAAAACCATTGTTAACCTGTTGGCTTACACAGTCAACAATGGTTCGGTGTTCTCGGAGGGGTATTTAGGTAAGGTTGGGTAAAAACAACACTTTTCTTTATCATTGCTGACAATTCCTCCACTAGTCAGCAATCGCTCTCTTGCATTGTCTAGCGATTAGTTTGTTTACATTATAGTCTGACTAACAATTTTGCAAATTTCTCTCTAAGGTGATTATTACAAATCTCTGCTGGCGAAAGGCTTGATCATCTACAAATCTAATCATTATGCCGCTCGACCTGTCACCCGACAAATAATTGTTCATATCACAACAGGAATCATCCAAAATATCTCGAGAATAGTTTTCACACTGTAGAAAAATATGAACTGAATGCACGTAGTTGATTATTTTGAACCAGCCCCTATTTTTCTGAGTGAGTCTTACACATACATATCTCTCCATTCTCCCAAAATTGTCAATGTGGTCACAACCAGAGCATGCTTTTTTCCTGAAACTCTCAGTAATAGAGAGTTAGGAAATGAAAGACGGCTAATTGACACAAAAATAATACATTTCTACGATCGTGTACAAAATTACCCACCTGTATATCAGTTGTTCTAATATCACCTTAGAACCCCTTTCAACAAAAATGCGTATGAGAGAAGCATGATTTAGAAGTCTACAAACATTAATTTATATAGAAATTCTTATAAGTAATGCATGAATTAGTACTGTTGCGGCTGATATTACACTTAAAAAGAACAACAAAATATGAACACATATAAACTAAAAGAAGAGATAAAACGATGTATGCATCACTTATGTTATTTCTTTGTATGAAAATTGATTTTCTCTATATTGACAATGAGCATATAATACTACTAAACCTATCCCACACATGCGTTTTGTATGAAAAATATCAGACATATATAAATTAATCACTGAATATGGAGTTGTCTGATCTTCGTGTTTAATTTTCAATATCTGCAAAAAATTAAGAGACAACATCACATAGTACTACATTGTATTTTTCTTCATCGGAGGCACTCTCAGTTGACTTTTCATCTTATATTGATGATGAATGCAGCAGAATCGTCCGATCAAGGAGATGTCGTATTTAGTCTTTTGTAGCATTACTTTAGCAATCCTACTTAAATATTGTTGTTGTGTTTCTATCCCTGTTCTGTCCAGTATGATCGCGCTCAGCAGCTGGATAATGATGATATGGTGAGGAATTGTCGCCAATTTCAAGACTAACTTGGTACTAGACCAGATTTTTTTCCGACAAGATTAGTAATTCTCTAAAGATCTTATAAATTCTCAATGCTTTGCATAATTTCAACCAATTATAAACTTCCTTCCAAATTTCCAGAATACTCTTTATATCTATCCCTACCTTTTCATTTTTTCTTGATTGCTACTGAAAACAGTGTACATACACATATATACTTCATTTTTGCCTTACTAATTATCCAATCAATTATAATCTGTGTAATGGTACCATCCTTGTCTTATGAATGTAAATACTTAAATAAGCGGTGTGCTAATAGCTTGATCACCACTTCAATTTCGAGATGGGTAATCGGTTCTTTATGGAGTGTTAGACGAAAACAAGTGAAGATGGCCCACCTGGGTGATTAAGATCATTGTTATTCTTTTTCAGCATAGTACAGTTGTAATTACTTACATTGTGACCCTGTTTAATGGGCTGATATTAAGCAGATTCTTGTAGTAATCTAGATAAGCATTTTTCGCATGCTCACTGTTGAAGTGCCCCAATAAGAGTAAGATTACTGGACATTCAATTGCAATGCCACCGTGTGCATGGATTAAGATGGATTTGAAGATTGATATAATTTTTACTTCTTTCGTGATATTTCGTAAATTTATTCAGTTTGGGTGAATGTTTATTACAGGTGACTGAATCTATATATTATGATCTCATTTACCTTTGACTCTAGCTAGAATACTTCTGATACTGGATAATTCATGACTACAAACACTGCAACAGAACTGACAACACCGAGCGAAGACAAATCTGTCCGTTGTTTCATTCTCCCCCAAAGGGAATTTTACAAGTACTCGTCACCTACATCTTGGTGCGTACAATGCTATTACTACAGGCGTAAATACTTGCTACCATGGTGACACCATTCAAAAATACGTATGTGAAATGAAATATTATCAGAAACAGGGTTCCTACAGCGCTATGGCCTAGACATACGTTCTATACCTGGATCGCTCTCGTGGTGTGATTAACTATACATTTTTGTATAATACTACATTCATGAACTCTCAAGTTATATTGTGAACACGAAATGTAGCGAATTTAAGTTTTATAATAAGCCGATAGGACAATACTTCTCATATGGGAAAACTATACAGGTAAATACGATATAGTGAACCTCATAGTATTAAGCGAACAGTACGACAAGTTTTATTTATTGCGATAGAAATTACTATTGCGGTAGTGACAATAACCCTGCTCTTTAGGTGAGAACCTATACAAGGTTAAATTTCCTACACGCTAACCTCAAGAATTATTCAGTAGTAACCCACGAATAGTTATCTGAATGCAAAAAAAGTTATAGCTAGACAGATACTGCGCTCTCTTGTGGAAAGATCTACTTTATACCAGTAAATACTACTAAAGAACCTCGAATATAAATATATGGTATCACAAGAGGATAGCGCACATAAAGCTATCAATTCTAAATGACAATATACTCCGTCGCTCTCTTTGTGGTAATACACTATATACAGATAGTATTTCTAAATAACTACAGTGAACCTCAAGTATGAGGTTGAACGCGAGACTGTAGCGCGTAATTAATAGCTAACTGTATGACAATACTCGCTCCCTCTGGTGTGAATAACCTTTCTATACAGGTAAAACTACCAGGTGAAATCTCTCTAATGTGATAGCGTTAACTATACGAACCTCTGTGTGAGACCGAATCGTCTTGGACTCTAATTGAGCGCGTTAGCGAGCGCACTCGATCACTCGCTTCTCTGCGACGCACTCGAAAACTGATAACAGTAAAGACTACGAGTGAACCTTCGGAATTAATAACTGAGGATGAACACAAATAGTGTGTTAGGCGAATCTTAAAGCTCATAGTTAGTGAACAAAATACTCTCTCTATCTGTGAGGAATTAACTATACTACTGTAAAATAAGCTTTCTGTACTATGTGAGACCTTCGAAGCTCAATAGTAAGAAACTACGTAATGTAGCCTTATATTAACGCAATATAGCATACCATTAAGGACAAATTACTCGCTCTCTGTGAGTGAAAACATAATCACATGGTAAACTTACCATACCAGATGAACACTCAACAGGGAATTTTATATAAAGAGGTCTGTTGTAGAACAACACGAATGTAGACAGAATCTTTAAAGTTATAGCTAGGACAGATTACTCACTCTCTCGGAAAAACTATATACTCAGGTAAATACATCAAAACTGGAACCATCGTGAATTTAATTAGTTGAACTCACGAGATAAAAGTAAGATGAATTTAATGACAGTATAGCAAGTTACGTATCTTTGTACCTAATACTAGCCTTCAGGTGTAGAAAACTTAGACAGTATATATCATTGTAAACATCGTATTTTACACTCTAATGACATATAAGACCATTTATAACTTATCTGGCTAAGATGTAGTGAAAGTTATTATGGACACTTAATTGGAAGCTTGATCTAAATTTTCTAGCCTTAACACAAGAGAGAAACGGATACTAATCAAGGAAATCCCAATCTTCACCCTGCTAACTCTATATGCGACTAGACGGAGAGACAGAACAACTCATGAAAAGTTTCATGTATCCAGAATAAAACACAGTCGTCAACTGTATCCAGAGACAAGTGTGATTCAGCTTAACACACGACATAAACACAGATCTATGTTTAAGTAGATACTTAATGAATCACACATAATAGAAAGTATTACACTCATGGATTATCATAGTATCTATAACTAAGATATTTATCGTAATTGACAAACTTTAATATCTTTCTGAAATAAACATTGTACTATAGTGTCGTATGTACTTTCATATCATAACAAGTCGAATACTTGAATTTGTTAATGTATTGTTTGTGTAACTTTGAATGCAGTAATGAACATATTTGGATAGTTTTTATGAAAAAATGTTTTGCGTCTTTATTGCTAGCAGGATCCTAAAGGTACCAATCGATGAAGCAGTTTCCTTGGGCGTTGATAGTATCTAGAAACGTCAACATACGAACTTCAGTTTCTCTTCGAGAAGGGCGCAAATAGCATTTTGTATTCCTCATTCTCTTCTCGTACTTAACTGTGATTCACTTTCTGCTAACGTAAAATTGCAATTGAGTAATGTATTTTAAGACTAAACATTCTTAACATGCATAATATAGTAATTTCTTATCATATAGTCATACTCCATAAGTGTCCAAGGAATTAGAGCGGGTCACAGTCATCTAGATGTTAATTCGTAATTACTTTTGACACACAAGTAGTCATTATCTTTGACTCCCTGATTTAAATCAAGAGTGCTGAACTTATCTTTGCTTAGACGAGAAGAAAGCTTAAAGTGGTATTTATATGCCTTGTTGTATGTGTAATTCCATTGTGTATATAATCGATCAATAAAAAGATAAGTCATAATTGCTTAGTAGAATGCTCTTAATTGTGTTTACTATTTTATATTTTTATTTATTATTAGTCGAATCATCCTTAGTCCCTATATATTTTGTACCTTAATCTTAGTAATCAGCAAATTAGCAGTTAACAAAAATCGGCCTTACAGGTACCCGACCCCGATTATCACAGCAATGATCTATTAGCCTCGAATCATACTTATTATCTTATCTCATATTCCTCAATCTTTTCGATTCCATATAATGCGTATTTGACATACTTGAACTACCGTAAATGATAGTCCGCTCCATTGAATAATTGGCAAATATTACACATCGCGTATTTAGTAAAAATGTATGCGTATATTTAATATCTATATACGGTCCGTGTTAAAGCAATTTACGTTCATATATATCGCGACCATATTATACACTTGCAGTGCATCAAGTGAGTTCCATACTTGTGATTCTCACACTCAATTTTTTTATCCTGTCCTGTTCCGTCCTTAACCGAAGAGAGGATATGTTTCATCGCATTTTCTCTGAAACTACATACCACAGTCACTGATACTGTAACGTATTAGCCAAATGGATATTTAGTGAATTATTGTGTAATATTTATCGCAGGTAATTTATATTATATAAGCGGTTAGACATGTTCCACACTTCACCATATTGACCATCATAATTACATCCCCTTGTTGCGAATAACATTTTCTACTTAAATTTTTATCGCGTCAAAGTCTTTTCAGTTCATCTGTCACTTATAAATTAGAAAAATCGATTTAACACATTTTAAATCCAATCAATGCAGGTAAAAATAAAGATTATATCGTTCTAAGCTAATACTTTGGATTATTGCGAGTCACAGCTTCTATTCATAGGGTGCGACAACACAATTAAGGCTTACTCAGAAAATAACTACGACCTGGTTCACTCTTGATACATAACCCTTCCTCCTATAACTCTATTCTCTATCTGTACCTGAATGTATTATTATTAGTCTATTGTGTGTGAAATAAATATGATATTTTATGACGAGATTTTTCTCTGAAAGCCTTGCAAATACACAATACATTACCAATTTGAGTATTATGAGTAATTTTTTGATATACTTCTACTTTCATACTGGTAGCAAAGTAATGTCTCCCACATAAATGCATTACAAATATTTAAATCTCTCTCGCAATGCTACTTGAGGTATTCAATATTTTGAAAAGTTTATGTGACATTGCGTATTTATAGTATTGAATTGTGATAAATTATTTGAATTTCTGTAATGAAATAGATAATTTAACTATTATCGTGCAAACCCACCGCCAAACATGCATATCACAGCCAGCTGATATTCAAACAACTAACCAATCGCTAGGCTTTGCGACTAACAAATTCTAGCTTCAGGATCTTTCTAGCAAACTCTATTTAGCTTAGACATGGTATCCCTCAGTGAGCAGTAGCTCACAAAATCCTTGTTCTTTCACGACTTTTGTATTTGTCCAAGTTGTACTAAAAGATGATAACTACACAAGTACTATGTCTCAGTATCCTGCAATTAGATGTGGACCCTCTTGAATTCGACTTTGTAGAAGAACCTCCAAGAAATTCTATGGAAATGGCATTTCGTCAATTGGTGAAACTGAAAGCTGTTGAAAATAGAAAAATAACAAAACTCGGGAAATGGATTGCGAAACTTCCATTCGAGCCGAACTTAGGTGTGCTTGTTCATAATGCTCTCGATTCTAATGTAGGATTTGAAGCCATTGTTATTGCATCTTCCTGTACGACAATTGGATCTCTGTTTTACAGAGCGGGTACACAGTGTGAGAAAGATATTTCAGATAAATTGAAGGTGCAGTTTTGCCACAGAAAAGGTGACTATTTTACGTATTTGAATGTATATAGAAAGTGGAGCGAAATTCAAGAGAAGGAAAAGGGAAAATGGTGCAAAGACAATTCCATCAACGGAAGAGCTATTAGAAACATTCGAGATACAATGAATGAAATCAGATTAATTCTGAAAAAGGAACTGCTCTGCACGGTAGAATTTAAGGAGAAGGGTGGAAATAGAGGCCATCGCATTTTGCAGAAACTATTATTCCAAGCTTTCCAAGATAATCTTTGCCACTATCTTGGTCACGAAAAGGCAGGATACCATTTCATCGACAAAAACCAACAGGTGTTTATCCATCCGTCATCTTCCTTTTTGTATCTGGCATCTTGTCCAAACTGGGCAATTGTTGAAAAAATATTGAACACGTCTAGAGAATACGCAGTTAACATAACAGAAGTTCTGGAAGAAGATGTGACGGAAGCGATAGCAAACGGCGATTTGGCGTTGGACATTAACGACGTTACCGGGAAGAAAGTGGAAATGATATACCGGGAGTTTGTTGGTTCTCAGTTATATAACTACGTTGTAGGACCACGGCATATCAAAATAAAAGAGCTAGAAAATGCACTCAAGACACAAAATCCCGAATCTGTATTCATTATTGATGCAAACAGAAACAAAGGAGAAATTTCGATATATGCACCAGCAGACAAGGATCATTTGGCTGCAACTGCTCTTCAATCGGTCATGGCACCCATACGTAAAGCGATATGCACAGAAGCAGCTGAATTCCCCATTGTTCCTAGATGTCCGAATGTTCGCGTTTCTATTGGCCCAGGAGGTGTAGTCCAGGATGTATTATCCCAGACCGAATTCCGTTCAGTGTATGTTTACTGTACGGACAGTATTTTTGAGTCGGATGATGATATGATAAGATGGTTTGGTCGTTTTGGAGCAGTGGAGGGTATCAAACAAAAGTCTCTGAATAATAAGAATCCAAATTATCGGGGTGAAATTATTTATGAAAAAGGCGAATTTGCTAAAGCTGCTGTTGATGGAACAAAAAATAATGCACGAGGTATTTCTGCAAGACCACCCATGGGAGCTGGGAAAGCTGGCGATTCGGAAATGTTCAAAGCAAAGGTAACCTGGTGCAGGAGAAAGTCGAAAGGATTTGGTTTTATTAAGATAAACAATCCAGTGACTCTGAGCACCATTCTTCTTTCGAACGCTTTGATATCTAAATTATCCTTTGGTCGTTCAAGAGTTACTATTAAACGAAGCAGAGAAAGCAATGACGAATTATTTATTTCGGGCCTTAGTCCTCTTGTGAACGAAGAGGTATTGCGAGAATATATATTGGAATCTTATGAAATGACTGATGATGAAATTGCGAAAATTGTTATAATTCGTGAAAAGATAGATCCTTCACAAGAGATGCAAATTCTAGATACTCTTGAACAAGAATCTCAAAAAATCGATCCAGAGATGACTACTGGTAATCCTAGGAAAGCGGGACAATCTTTTGAAGCGTTAGGCTTCACTTTCAGTGAACAGAAGAAGATTCGAAGCAAATTGAACAAATCTTTCATGATAAACGACAACGTCGTTTCCGTTATTCCAGAAATACATTGTCGCATTTCCGTTTTAGATGTCGTTTTCAAACGCATGGAGAAGGAATTCAGAGCATTCTGCGATCAGGTAAAGGCAGAAATGAGCGGGGTAAGGATACAGGTAGTTGCTGCCATGCGGTATGGAAATCGAGTTATAGATATTGATGCTGAAAGCATTGATGGCATGATGGAAACAAGAAGACGGATTGTAGAATTACTTCAAGAAGAAAAATTGGACATGGAAAGAATGCCATCACTAAGAATGATGTTCACCAGAGACGGTCGTCAAAAGATAGGGAAAATCATGAAGAAAACGAATACTCTCATCGTCCTGGATGATAGAAACACGACCGTTTCGATTCATGGCAACAAAGAAGACCGCAATACAGCTTTTACGAAAATCCAAAAGTATATTTCAAAATTGTCCTCTTCCAAATTGACTACATTGGATTTGAAAGGTGAAACCAGACCTCCTGGACTGATGAGAGCAGTTATTCTCGCATATGGAATCGATTTACTGGGTCTGAAGCAATCTTGTGAATTGACATCAGTAGAACTTGATCATAGAAATCACAGAATTAAAATGTTAGGTTCAGAGGAGGCCATTCAACATGCTATGCAAAATGTAGAAGAGTTAGAAGAAATGGTGCGTGGAAAGACTGATGATAGAATACCATCAAATGAGCCTGAATGTGGAGTTTGCTTCAGTGACATACCAGATAGCGATCTGTATCGCCTTGAATCTTGTGGACACTCGTACTGCAGAGATTGTGTAAAGCTTCACATCGAATCAGTGATCAGTGCCAGAGACTTTCCGATAAAATGTTGTCACGAAAATTGTGACGAATCCTGGGCTTTGGCTGACATAAGAAATATGAGCAAGATGGGCATGTGCACCATGCAAACAGTGTTAAATTCCTCAATATCGTGCTTTGTTGCTGCGAATAAGGATAAAGCTCGTTATTGCATTACGCCTGATTGTCAAATGGTGTACAAAGTCATTAAGTCGGGTGCGCGATTCGTGTGTTTCCTTTGCCAAACCAGCATTTGTTGTTGTTGCCATGTGGAATATCACACTGGGATGTCCTGTGCCAAATATAAAATGGAGAAGGGGATTGACGATAACGGGATCCGTGATTGGATGCGTCGCGATCCTCAAAACCGATCCTGCTGTCCGAATTGCTTCATGGGTATAGAGAAATTTGGCGGATGTCAACACATGGAATGTAGAGCCTGTAAAGTGCACATTTGTTGGACATGCAAAGAATATTTCCAAACGAGCGGGAAATGTTATGGTCATATGAATGAAAAA
>CAJDSM010041946.1:9599-23110 GCA_903981925.1 Ostrea lurida | reverse complement strand
TAATCTAAAAAAAAAAACTAAAAAAAAAATAGAATCTAAGAACAAAAAGAATAAACTAAAAAATAAATAATAATAAATAAAATTAAGAATTTAAAATAAACAGAAAAAAGTATAATAGATCAAGAAGAATAAAAAATAACGAAATAAAAAATAAACAAAAATAACATAAAATAGAAAATAAAATAATTACAAGAAAAAATAAAACTAAAAAAATTAACTTCGTAAATGAGAAAGAAAAGATAAGCAAAAAACAGTAAAAAAATAAAAAATAATGAAGAAACAGAGAAAGAAATCTTAGAGTGAAAGATAAAAGCTAAAAAGATAGATAAAAAGAAAATACAAGAAAATTAAACAAAAAAGAAAACAAAAAGAATTTAACATAAATAACAAATAATAATAAGAATAAGTAAATAGGCAAAAATGATAACTAACAAATAACATAAAAAAGGAATAAACAACAGAATTTATAAGAAAGAAAAAGAGGAACCTCACAACTTAATAAACTAAAAAAAAAAAGATATCAAAATTTCACATAAACATGAAGTCTCTAATACTATGGATTGACTTGTATTTGACATAAGAAGCATAACGATAGTCAACAAATAAACTATATTAAAATGATACATAAAGTTAATGAAAATAGTGGTGTAATTGCATCTCTCTTCCAAAATTTCAGAGACACAAAACTGAGTCCAGGCATTTAGGTTGAATGGAGCACACGGGAAGCCAAGTCGCCATAATCGACAGAATGAAAATATTACATACTGCGCCCGAAGTAAGTAGAAAAACTCATTCTACAGTGGAGATTGTGACACGAAGACAAAAAAAAAAAAAAAAAACAATAAAAAAAAAAAAAAAAAAAGAGAAAAAAGGGACCAAAATAACAGAGACTGGAATTGGGAGGCTATCAGATTATTATAAAAATTACTGTACACACATGTATAAAATTCACCGTTAAACAACATGAACAGTTCACCGGTAAAACACATGAACAATTCACGGTAAACACAGTCAATTCACCAAACACAATGACAAATTCACGTGGAACCCACAATCGAACAATTCACCGTAAACACATGAAAATTCACCGAAACACATGTACAAAATAAATCACCGTAAACACATTGGAACAATTCACTTGTAATACACGATGAAAACCAATTCACCGGAAACACAAATGAAACAAGTCACCTAAACACTTACAATTCACCGTAAACATATGTAACAATTCACCGAATAAACAAACATGTCACAATTCTACCGTAAACAATGGGACCCAATTCACTAGGAACCACATGAACAATTCATGGTAAACATCATGATACAATTCACATAAACACATGTACAATTCACCGTAAAACAATAAGAACAATTCAACCGTAAACACATGAACAATTTCACCGTAAAACATCATGAACAAATAATCAGCGTAAACCACAGTGTTAAAAATCACCGTAAACATATGTTATCAATTCACCTGTGAAACATGATACAATTCACAAAGTGAACCACATGAAACAATTCACACGTAAAACACTAGAATATTTTACTGTAAGCCACATAACAGATTCATTGTTAAGGCACCACAATGCCTTTTCCTGTAAAAAAAGTTCCATAAAAAACAAAGCTTGCACTGTAAATTGTCAATCCCTGCTTTATTGCTCAAATTAATCTTGGAAAATATGTAAAGGAGCACTATGCTATGTAAAAGTGAAAAGAATAAATATCATTCACATTTACATGACTTTCACAAAAAACATATTTCGCGTCTCAAAACAAGTAACAATTATCATGGAAAATGACTGAAATAGTTATAAACATTTGGTTGCAGTGAAAAGACATTTTTTATTAAGTGTAATGTGACAACAAGGGTTCTTTTTAAAAAAAATTGATTAATCTATAAAAGGAAGAAAAAGTGAATGGTAGGTGATTTTTGAAAATCAGATCTGTGGTTTGAATTTGATCGGGATCAGTGGTGGATTTTGATTGGATCTGTGGTTGTTTTTGAAAAATAGCGGATCTGTGAAAGTTGTTTTTTGATCAGATCATGTGTTCGTTTTTGATCAGATCTGTGGTTGTTTGATCGGACAAAATGTGGTTGATATCGGATCTGTGGTTTAAATCTTTTTTAGGCTTTAGAAAAAATTGCGAGTGGTATGGCGATACACAGAGAATCCAGATGTTTAATCATCGATCCATCATCAGGACGACGAAATAAGCAGCAGAAGCTTCTAATCCTTGGCCGAGACCCTGAAATACCTGTATCTGACGTTCTTGACTACAAAGCTCATTCCCTCTAGACCAAAGTGGTCCTTCAACAACCGAGGCTCACCCCCTACCCAAAGCCAGTCTGCCAATAAAGTGGATCAGAGAAAAAGGAGGAAGTGAATACCATGAGTGAAGTCCCAATTAAAAGGCTGTGTGGACTTGCATGAGTCAAATGTGGTGTTATACACAGTTTACCTTTACTAATTCATTTTGTTACGTCACTATGCGTGATATATGCGGTAAATCCGCTGAATGATTATTTGTAAACCATAATTAACTAACTGGATGTGAAAAATCAAAAAATTTCACTCAATTCTGGAAATGTCCTGTGTCAAAATTTGATGGTTAAATTTTTTTAAAATTGTACATCCAAAGTATGTAAGACTTTGTTAATTGACAAAAGTTAAGAAACAACATCTGGTAGCATCAACTCAGAATTAAAAAAGTGTGGTTGTATGCTGAATTTTAATGTCGCTCATCATATATTTCTTGTTAACATCATATGATTGGAGAAAATTGGGAATTGTAAAAATAATATTATAGCATCATAGAATGTTAAGACATTTTTTTGATTCTAATACTATTCTTAATGACACAGTTAATAATTAAAGGGACATTGAAACAATTAGAAAAATTATTTAATTAAGTTGTAGAGTACCCTCTAGATTTTTGATGTGAAAATATTTATAATGTAACATCATTTAAATATTTAACAATTACCTGTCCATCTGTTCTGTCTGGTAGTCTGACAATCTTTAAGAAATTATATTTTCAGACGTTAAAGTTATTTTGTTTTTCTTATGAATACAAACTATACAGGACAATTATGTTCCTGAGGAGTCTCTGTCTGTCAAGTCTCTCTACAGACTATTTAAAACTGGCCAATAAAGTTTGCCAACAGTGTATTTTAAATTGGGCTCATTTCTGTAGTTGAGAATTTGTGTGCAAGGTTTTCTACCAAGTGTAATAATTCCAGGGCCCACTGGCCACAAGGAAATCCAAAGCACCAAACCACAAGTATTTAATAAATTTCTTATTTGCAATTATCAATAATTGCAGCTGAAAATAATTTTATTTTCATGGGGTTTATAGTTTCGTAGATGTTTGACTACTTTAAAATGAATTTGTTGACATTGAATTTCGTTTGATTTTACAATCATATAAATATTCGATTGCCAAGTGCAAATAATTAGTGGTGGATTATTTTCCGTTGTTTTTATTACCCAGCAAAAATAACAAAATAAATCCCTCAAAGAAATCTTTTGTATTTACAGTGTTCATTAAAGAATCCAATTTCATTCAAATGTTTTGTATGGGAAATGTATAATCATGGTTGGAAAAAACAGACTATAATTAGACTGAAGAGGCCATAGTCGATGTGTCAAAATAGCAAGCAGTTAAACAAAAGGAGAAACTAAAAACAATGTCAGAATGGGCCACCATGGTAGGGATGAAAAAAGTTTCAACCAGAGTCAAAATTTGGCCAATGAGAAAAAAATTGACAAGTTTTATGATGTACAAAAAATTAAACACCAGTGAGATATGCGATCGTCACCGTAAAAACACACTAATTCCCGTAATTGTTAATAGTAAGCATGATATTTTTCTGCACCCCACACTTTGTTTTCACAAAAGAGAAGGATAATATTGCGATATTTATTATCCCCGTTAGATCGCTGGAAGTGTGGAATACATCAATTGTTGATCTGTTGTTTGTCGCGTTTTGAGATTTTTTTCTTTTTCAGATGGACTTAACACAGAGTAAACAACCTTATGGTAAATTGCTTAGAATTTTTAGCAGTTGGTAAATAATGTAAATAAACTAAATGTTAGCACTAGACAAGGCTTATTGAACATAGCAGTTATCTATAGTAGTTTCATTGAAGTAATGACAAGGATTGACCCCTCCAACAAACTCGAGACAAATCATAAGTTTCTGAGAGGGATCTAGTGTGTAATTAGTTACCTACATTATAACAAAAAAACTAGATAAAAATTTTAAATAGACAGATTTTAATTTGTTAAAAATTTAAGTTCCAACATATCTTCAAAAATTCAATCTTGGGGCCTTTTTTTGTTGTTTTTTTTAAAGGAAACAACTGCCATTTTACTAACATACAAAAACAATAATAATAAAAAAAGTTGTATATTTTGTAAGTTCACTTGAAAGTAGTGGCTTTTACGGAAAAATTACACAATCGTATTCGATCGGCTTTCAAAAAATCAATACATTGTCTAATTATTTATATTATTTGGGAGTCCGAACAAGTAAATGCCCCCTTTGAAAATAGCGCCGCCCTTTTCTGACCACGTGACCAACACGATCTCATTTCCTAGAAACGTTATAACAAATCGGACATAGCACTTCACGAAGCGATAGTTACAGTATTTACATGCCACAACAAAAACAAATTTTAGAATAAAGATATGCATCCATTTACATTGAATTAACATCGTATTGCAAAAGTCATTCATCGCCCAGCCATTTTAGTAACGAATAAAAACAGGTCAAGCTAGGATTCAATTGTTAAACAAACACGCACGCTTACACTCTCTGCTGGGTAAATTAATCTTGCGCACATGCGCAGGGAGGTTGTATGGGGATCATTATTCCCGAGAAAAGCACCGAGGCCGACAATTAAATTCTACGCTCATTTATTACGCAAAAGTAGATGGTTTATATTTTTTATAAAAATTGCGCAAAGGTGTTATTTTATTTGGTTCGAGGCACAGGTAAACTTAAAATAATATTCACAACCACAAAAAAAATAGAATTATGGCAGCCTGTATATCTAACAGAAAAATGTGGGGTTTTTCCCACTGTTAGGACACCTCTGTTTTTAGGCATTATTTTGATAACACGTTGCATCCATTAAAACTTAACATTACTCACACAAAAATAATAAATAAGTGGAATTTTAACCAGAAAGAAAAAGCAATGAATTCATCAACGGATCTAGATGTCGTTAAACTTATTGTTACTAACTATTTATTGATTGTAGTATGTATATGTGACTGAATGCAACAAAAGAAAATATTTTATAAAATATGTTATAATTCGAAAAAACGAAAATCATATTTTTTTCTGATTTATCTAGTGAATGTTAAACATTAAAACATTTAGATAAGGAATCTGCGTTTACATGAATGCATTTATTTCCCTATTGTGATCAGCAATGTCATTCTAACATCACATTAGGTAGGCCCAGAATAATTGTATAATATTGCGTTGTTCTAGAATTCTCTCCCCTTAAATCATTTAAAAATTAATAGGTTGATATCTGATTATGTGTTCATATCATAGTCATGTATTTATATATGCTGTCATTACGAAAGTCATTAAATTAAATTTGAGGATAATATTTGCTTAAAGTTGTCGTATTGATTAACAAAACAGGACTGTGGGCATTTGAGTGGAAAAATTGATCAAATTGGACCATAGAAAATAGTTGTACTGTGGTTTTAGAGAGACAACGGGGGTGGTGTTGGGTGTTTGTGCACTAGGAAAGATAATACCACAGCCTGTCAATCTACAACAAAATTTTGTTCTGTCTACAGACCTAAATAAAATATAGTCTTAAACTTGTGTACAAAGCTTCAAAATGCCAATATGGTAGATTGCAAATCCGTACGTGCATGATTGTTGGACTTTGAGGATGCAATTATTTTCCATCAAGTTATGGTGGATCCAACAGTGAGTGAAGGGTGTAAAATAGCTTGCGAACATTTTTTTCGTAAGGAATATGGTAGGAATTGTTTAGTAGGGGTATAACAATTATATACAATTATTCCTGAATCTAAGCCACAGCGGAAGCAGAGGACAGGAATCAAATAGGGACTTTTAAAGCAATAGAATTGGGGTGAAATGGAGGATAACAGAATTTGCAGATAAAGTGCATTCGCTTAAAAAAAAGGAGCAAGAAAGGAATTGTGTGAATAAAGTTTACTGAAGGACAAGGAATCCGTGTTTAAAAGATTCTAAAGAGAGTTAAAACCCATTAAAAGGACGTCAGGAGATTGAGTGGTATGTAGGACCTGACCTAAAAAAAATGCAGTGCAAGAAGCAAGGGATTTTTAGAAGAAACTGTTAGCGAGCAGTGAGAATGTGGAGGCTGATATTTTTAATTCAGGAGAGGGAAGAATCATCCAGGCGAAGGGATAGAGCAACAGGTTTCCATGGAGACGCGACGGGTACGCCTAAAGGAAGTTGATAAACGCCAAAAAAAACCCGTAATATTAGTAAATAGTTTTTAAAAAGAAGAACGTAAAAAAATTTTAATCTACCAATGTGGATGTTATAAAACAAACCAAATGCCAACTTACAAGCATACGTAAAGACACAGGAGCCCGACATAATTAGCAAAGCTAACGGGGGAAGTGGAATATACGAAATAAAACAGCACAGAACATGATTAACAGGAAAGGCGAACTAAAAAAATAGATGGATATCATCCAGCCAGTCCATAATTTGGAGAATCATGGAGGGCATTTGTAGATATCCTCGAGGTCCAAAGGAGTGCGTTACTCTTAAGAGTATGACTGACCACAAAATATTACGTTTTCTTTTTACAGTTGTGTGGCGGGATTTTAAAGGATGCCACAATTGTACAAAACTGCCGGAGTGTTATGGGATGACAGTAACTTTAAATACCACCATAAGAAGTTCCTCTCTAACAGGGAATGCCTCAATAATCAAGAAGAGATACCACATCAACAAGTAAACATGCCCGTGGATAAATCAGATCGTAAAAGGATAATTAAGCAAAAACTATAGAATTATATCATACAAGAAAAAAGTGAGAACAAAAAAGAATGACAAAAAAGTAAGTAAATTAACCTCAAATATACGTTTAAAATTATCCCAAAAGAACATTGATTTTACAGAACTTATAGTGGTTTCGTACTATTATGAAACGAGATATACATTAAAAACAAGGAAGTTGATCAATGCGTGCAGACTTAAATTTGAAAAATGTACAAGGAAAAGCAGACATAAACACCCAAACAGCATAATATCAAGAAGGCCAAGAGATTGTCGGAAGATTACTCATATCCGCTTTATTACCGAAGAACAAAAGCGCAGAAATGAAGCTGCCGACACAGAATATGCAGCATGACACAAAAATCAAAAAATTACTGTAACCAATTAAAAACAAGAAATTAAACCAATTATTCTGTTCGATGACAGAGCAAAAATAATGCCAATCAATATAAACAACTCCATTCAACAGAAATTTAATTAACAAGATGTAAGATAAGAAGTGCCAAACTAACTGATCCCCATGTGAGTCATCATAATCCTCATAACAAAAAAACCTTTATAATGGAATTCCAACAGTTAATAAGGAAGGCCCATAAGAAGGAAAAATGAGAAAATAGAATCAAAAATGGAATAACCGAATGGAAGACAATTGGAGTATGCAAAAAGCAACACAATCATATATGCTGAATTACAAACATGGCAAAACCCATTTCCAAGACGATGTCAAAAAAGAAAGCGAACTCGCAAGAATTATTCGAAACATATGAAGATAAATCCGAACAAAGCGCGCAGAAAATCGATATTAGATTATTCTGGATAATTAATTCGTAACCGCAGAAAACCTCGCCAACAAAATTAATCCAAGATAGAATTTGGAAAACGTGAACGAGTTAGGAAAAACACCTGAAGTGTTAAGACGTTCAGTTTTTTTGCTGAATCATTTTCAACTGTATACAAGTCTCGAACAAAAAATAAAAAACGTATGACAACGAATTCTAACAACAACAATATATATAAAAAAAATAAAACAGTATTAAGGTGACAAAAACATCAAAAGAATAAGTTAGCAGGGTTATCTTCAGAAAATTCCAATCCAGTTACGTCTGTTAAAAAAACGTAATATAAAAAAAAAAAACCCCAGTAGTGAACCTTTACTTTATACGGTTGTGAAGATTTGGAATAATCTACACAAACCCAGGAATAACTTTCAGATGCTGCATCGATACAATCAACATTCATTGTTTAAAAGACATTCAAAGCCTAACATATCAACGAGTCAACTGACATGTGTTGAAAGCTTGCTAGGTCTAAAGACCTATTGCATCTGAAATGATAAAAAAAAAAAATATCCATCTTCAGACTCTTTACATTTTATGTAACTCCAAAAAGAGAAAAACGCGCAAATAAATTTAGAGTGTAAAGGACAATAAACTTTATTATTCTGGATTTAAATTTTCTTTAACGCAGATCTACCACTTACTTGGAATCTGGCCCTCCCAAACAGCATAATATACTTCGAAAAAGAAGCCCATTGTAAAATCTGCTATTTCTCTCAAATATGAAACTGTAATTGGAATCAACAAAACAATATTGTGACGCCAGATTTTAAACACGAATTTTTACAGCTGCATAGTGGAAAAAAGGAATTACCAAGAGTTTGGAAATCACATGGTCAAATACAAAGAAACCAAAATCATCAAAAACCTTACTTAACACTTAGGAAACAATACCCCCTATGATAAAATTCAATACATAAACCATCTCTTGCCATCTTCAATGTAAAAATTGATAAGTTAGGACACATTGCCTGCAGTTTTCCCAGCTTTTCCACAAACAGGAGGACCCGATTTTGGGACGATGATTCACCAAACTTTGATTATGTGCCTCTGTGCAGAAAACGTTGTGCTCTAAATGTGAAGAAGATCTAGTTACCTATTCATGATGCTAGGCAAAGAAACCCCAAGTATACCCACTACATGAAACATGCAAGAAAAACAGTTAATACTTATATGCGGAAATTACTTAATTAAAAAAATATTTGCATTTACAATAGAAGCCATATTGTAATCCAAAATAAGAGTTAGTTCCTTACCAAATAACATATTTTTGTTGTTTTTCCAATTTCATTAAAAACTCATAGTAGTATTCCCCTTTTTTTTGTTTTTTTCTTCTCCACTTTCGTTATATCATGTGATATGATTTTTTCATTACAATGTAATATATGGAATATTCTAACTGTACTCTCCTGTAAAGAGGAAATAAAAATATTGAATAAATTGAGAATATGAATGACAGGCAAAAACTTAGCGGCAAAGCCCTACTCTACAAACAATAACATAGGCTGTAAACCCCAGAGAAAGCGAGCAGTAACTGTGTTAATGCCTTTCAGTCCGACTGCTCGTACATCCAAGAAGCCGTACAAACCCCCCCCCCTAGCCAAAGAAACACTGAATTAGAAGGCAACCTCTTAATAGGCCAACCCCTAAAAATGCTGAGCCCACATAACAGTGGTCAACTTCTAACGAAATGCTATCATATAAATCAAATGTGAAACAGGCCTCTAAAGTGATAGCCAATTCAACCTGTGGCAAGCCTCCGAAATTCAAATGTACAAGGGCATCCCAAACCCGACCCAAACTAGACCTTCAGTGTTTTCTTTCACCCAACTGGCTTGGGCTGCCGTATACTTGCAAGCTGATTTTCAGCGATTTCAGCTGCTTATATACCCTTTGTTGAAGGTCACGTGAATCAAACAGAGGCAGTTTCAGGTAGAATCTCCAACGCCTCCGATGACAAAAACAGTGTATAGCTGTAATTAGTTGGGTTTCTAGAATCACCAGTGGCCAGTAGGCCTCTGCATCATTAAAAATCATTACATATCCAGTTATTTTTAGATATTTTCAATCACCCCATATAATCCAATTTGTTTGGATCTTCTTCTGTCTAAAATTTTCAATATTAATTGATAGATTGATATCAAAACCATAGAATCTGAATACAAAAAAGGCGAAGTTAACATCTGTAACAAATGTAGATCATGTAATCAACAAAAAACAATATTATCCAAAAAAGATCGAGTTGTAGAACAACACGGACCTCCGAAACCAAAAGCGAAGGTAGGATCAGGTGCCATGGAGGAGATGAGAGCATCCTCTGCTGACCGGTCCCACCCGCCGTGGAGCCCTTAGTCGAATAAGTTAAACGGGATTACCCTGATAGTTGCCAAAATCTTAGTAGGGAAAAATGACAGAATCTAACCAAAGGGTATGAAACAAATCAGTCAAATATAGGACTTAAAGTGATACTTTATTAATCGCAAACAACCGGTCCATTAGTATAGCTACCGCTAGAATTTGTAAATGATGACTGGTTAACGAAGATTTGTTAAAATAACCCTTCAACTTCAACTTTTGTTGAGTATGTGGCCTCGCTTTAAATACATTTCGCATACGCATAGCATGCTCTTGCGTATCGAATCGAACTGCAGGTGATAGTGGTACGATTACTAAATAGAAAGGGGAAAGTTGAACGATTTCAAAGTCATCAGATTTTATCATAATGATTTTGTTAGTCTGCTATGTAGTCAATATTGAAGTTAAAATATCCCCAAATATGAACCAATCTGTGCATATTTTGTGCTGTCTTTTAATTTTCGAGTTCGTCAGGATATATCAGGGTGTTTTGTTCCCTCCTTAATGCACGTATACCAGTTTTTGAACAAATTCTAGCTTTGTTATGAATATAAAAAATAGTCTTGCCCAAAATAAAGAGGGCACAATTATTGCCCATAGGAATACCAAAAACAGATTGTTGGAAGACAAATGGTCTCCAAAAACCATATATAATATTTATCTATAAATAAAGGAAACCCAAGTCATTGTCTTAATATCTACTCAGAGTAATCAGAGTGGTTTGTAACAAAATAATAATTATCCTTGTTTCCGCAACGACCAAAAAACTGTATGTTCGGTGTGCCGTTTTTATCAATAAATCAATTAACTGAAATAGCCTAGCTTTTAATTTATCGTGAGGCGATTGTTGTATAAAGTGTGGAGAATCATAGTTTGTGCAGTCAATTTTAGAAAAAATCATCGTAACTTGAAGTTTTAAAAGCCCTTTAGAGTTTTTTAGAATCACATCTGATTGACCACCAATTCTGGAATATAAATAGTAGTGGAAACAGTATCTCTGAAAGGGACTCTTTAACAAGCGGTTAGTGTTAGGATAGTAAGGATAGAGGCTTTGGTAGAACAACAATTACTGGAAAACCAGCGATTTATTCTTTGTAGGGTTTTTATGCAATCTTAAACGGAATCCAGTAAAGGATTATCTTAATTCAATTGGATACAGGGTCGTGTGGAATATTAAGAAAGTATTTAAAACAGAAAGGTGATTTATTGTAAAGAATTCCATTCTTTTAGTCAGATTGCTTGGACTAGCCTATAGTATACAAAGTTTCATGTAGCCAATGTGTAAACTCATTACCACTTCTGGCTTCTAAAGGCAGAAAGATAAATAGAAAAAAAAGTACCGCTTATCTCCCGCTAAATGGTTTAATTACGGAATTTTAATATATTCGGAATAGTTTTGTTCCATTCAAAGACAGAAGTGTCAAAGGACCTCTCGGAAGGACTCCCTCAGATTTTTTCCAAAAAACGTCTGTCGTATGTCTTCCACAGAATTCAAAAATGATAGTATAATGAAATTGTTGTCGCCATTATAAATGAGCAGTTCCGGTAATTTAGGACTTTGAAGGAATCCTCATTTTGTACATATTTATATAAACCCCTGTATATTTAGAAAAATGAATATTACATAGAGAATAATACATACCTATTCCATATCCACACTCTGTATCAGCCCGAGACACCAATATCAGCCAAGGGGCTGAAGGCCGAGGCTCCTAAAATTGGTCGAGGGTTGCATGCAGTGGTGGTGATGGAATAGGTATGTATTTATTAGTTTTATTACATACATAAATAGTATTAACATACAAAAACAAAGTCATATTAAAACAATAATTTTAATCAACTTTAACTGATAAATCTGATAGTTGGATTCATGAAACATAGGTATACTAAATAAATGATGAAGCTGGTAATAAAAGCAACCCCCAGGGGTCCGGAACGAGAAAAGTGTTCCGCAACGCGGCATGACGGGGATAGGATTTGCAGGCTGATACAGGTATCAGCCCTAGGGCTGATACGGCTATTGTAGCGAAGGTATAACAAATGAATATCGCACATGCAAAAAAAACTGTATTTTAGTATTTAATACTAAGTATGTAATAAAAGAATGTATCATCTGGAGCCGATATCACCCCTCCCCCGTTTGATCCAGTACTCCGAAATGCACACTTGCACGTACGTTACATTTGTGTGTGTATATATCAATTTAAAAAAATAAGCCAGTGAATGCACATCAAATGCTTTCATGACCAAATTCAATATAAATTATAGCAATTTTGTTCTAATTCTGTTCACCAAACGATATCATCGAGCCTTTTACTAACGTTTTATACAGTTTCACGAAGTGACTCGAAATAGCCAGAAGTGACCTGCAATACCCCAAATCGGAGGTACAAATAAAACTCGCATTTGAGTCGTTTTATCAAAGATAAACCCAATTCGATCCATACAAATAGGCGAAGCTAACATCCGTCTATTTACTTACATAATCTACTTCCCAATAACAACTAGTATTACAACCTTGTTAGTTTTATTGAATGCAGTAGAAAAGTAAAAAGTGACTCGAAATACCCAAAATGACTGTATACATCCGGTGTCATATAACATATATCTTTTACTAAACTTTTATAGGATTGGATATATCAATTATTTTTCTCATCGAGTAATGAATATAAAAACCGAATCGCAAAGTTTTTTGATGAAATAATTCTCTTTGTTTATCGAGAAATGAATATAAAAACCAAATCGCAAACTTAATCAAAGCCGAAAGCTTTCATAAAAAAGTTTGCTATTCGGTTTTTGCATTCATTTCTCGATGAGCAAAATAATTTATATATTCAATGCCGCTTATAATTCAATTACAAACTATAAACTGTCAATTTTTCATGACATTTACCAGCAACACTACCGAAATAGAAATATACATTTACGAACAGCTGTAGATCTGCGGGGTAATTTACACGCAAAGGCGCCGTCAGCAGAAATTAACAGCAAGTGCAGTTGCTACTGTTTATTACAAGATACTGAGTTTAAGACAAGTACATCAATAAGCAAAATTGTGAAATAGACTCGAATGAATTTGGGGCTAAAGAAACGGTTGTCGCTTGTTGATTGTTCATAGACATCACTGTTCGTTATCTAGTATCTAGGGTGCTTGAGATAGTAGGCTCAATGTTTTGCCGGTAGAATTAGTATAAATAAAATCGACCTTATTCCATTCGCTTGTTTTAATAACTACTTTTTATTTTTTTTTTTTTTAAATCAAAATGATGTGATTATGTAAAACTCTTAGT
>CAJDSM010041945.1:0-20784 GCA_903981925.1 Ostrea lurida | reverse complement strand
CTGTGCTCGATGGCGTTCGACTACCGGCATGCGGCTGCCCTCCGCAGTCGTTTTGCCTCCCCCGTTTGTTGCAGGGTTTTTTTTTCTGCCTCCTCACACTATCGTGGGGGGACCCTCACTCCCCCCCCACACCCACTAAACCTACCATGTGTTCTTGGGTATCAACGACGTCCCGCTGAGAGTTTCAAACCACCCCCCATCCATAAATCCGGTTCCTTTCTTTTTCTTCTCATTCTTTATATATCATATATGTTCATGGTATCGTTTTGAAACCATGACCCCTGTCACATATGTTTCCGTTTGAATAATTCACACCCCGCAACGGTTCATGAGTACTTACGCTGATGACCTGTTCAATGTATGTTGCCCCGCCCATGCAAGTAAGGTGCGCTATATTGAAATCACCTACCCGGGTTGTAGAAACTTATAATTCTCGGGGAAAGAATTCAAATAATACTTCATTGATTACATAAAATCTAATAAGGCCTTGAATTCCCCCCGCGAAATATAATTTAACCCCCTCAACATTTGATGTAAAACTTGGCATTACTTTAAATTTGTTCTACCCATGATTATAACAAGCATTGACTGAAATGGGCACCACCCATTGATATACTTCCCTTTTGACGTTGTCAAAACTAGCCGACTCCTTATAAGGACCCAGCGGTGTTCAGGGCCTGTTCTGTTGTGCATTTACCCCTCTCGTATAGCCGATGAACTCCGCCGGCCCACCGCCTCTGGCCCGCCCCGGGATACCTCAATGGAAGCTTATCAGAGTCCTCTGGAAGCCCTATCATATCGGTACAGTGATCCTATTGAGCCGGTCCTTCTCCTGCTGGGCCCCTCAACACCTAGGCTGAGTCCTACTGGCCTGGCTCCGGGACGCCGTGGGTGGGAATTTCGGTAAATACCCGATGGTGTGCGCACAGTCACTGTGAAGAAGTCTCTCATCTCACACCAAACAGCAACACACTCCTCACTATAGAGATCTTGCTTATTATTCTAGGGGGTTATATAAAGAAGGGCACGCACAATAATATATAATTATTACAATCACTTATGACTTTCGGAGATGCGCTCATTGTCATCCCTGATCCCTTTCGCTCACTCAATCTCGTTAATCAAGTATTGTGTTTGATCGGGTCTTATTTAGCCACTATATCTATCCTGCCTATCCATCCGAGCATCCCACGACAGCCCACGCTCCTCCTTGTCTAAGTCCGTCCATCCCGTTTTTGGGTCGTCTTTCAGCATCTCCTCATTGGCGCGATGCTCCCCCAGCTCGTTCTTGTTCTGATGCCGTGATCAAACTCTCTAGAGTGTTTCGCATCTCATACGGTTTCTGTCTGGACCGTAACCTTTAACTCAATTCAGCGTTCTTATAAAGTCTTGCGGTGTTCGCTGAATCTAATCTTTACAACCTTGAGTGAACTGAGGAAATTACAACCCACTGTATTTTGCGATATTGATTTAGTATAAAGGGTAAGGATCTTTAATAGAATTTATTTTAAATAGGGTCCGGCCCTCCCTTGGTTTCCTTCTTTGGCCCTGCCTCCGCCCCCTGTCGCCCCCATGCCCTTACCGGCCTGTGTTGCGTTTTGCTGCCTTCCCTCCGCCCCTTTAGCCTTTCCCTCCCTCCGGCTCCTCGGGCTCTGCCCTCGCCCTTCTCCTTATTGCCTGGCTGTCCGGCCTCCTGTGCATGCCCGTTCGGTCTCCGCTTATAGGGATTTAATAGATTTATTTGAGCTAAATACTTAATATCCACAGGTATGCACTCTCATTTTGGAGCAATTCTCACCTTATTGTCCACTTACATTTCATTCACTTGTTTATCGGCGCGTTACACACTAATCAATCGAGGCACGTAACTTCTTGATCTGTATCCCTCTGCCGGCGTCCCTGGCCGTTGTTTCCCGCCGCCCCCGCCGTTTTCCACTCGCTTTTGCGTCTTTTCGCGGCCTTGTCCCGCTCTGGTCCCTACCAGTGATCACACGGCCGTCACACACTCGATCCGTCCCTCGCAGTGATGCCTCGGGGCGGTGGTATACGGAGGGTCGTGCGGGCTTCGACGCTCCCTGCGTCGTCTGGTTCGACCATTTTCCCCTCGGCCTCCGCGTTTTGGTGTGCCCTTTTCGCTTCCTCTTTCTTTCTTTCATTATCCCCTTTCAAATTTGTTCCAATGGCAAAATGAACTAATCCCCCGATATACGAAGTTGTAAAGCCCTAGAAGGTTTCCACTGTCCCTCTCGTTCGCCGCCTGATCCGCACCCGCCGTCTTTGGCACGGGGGGGGGGGGCCCCTGTTCACCGTCCTGCGCCGCCCCTCCCCGTCCTTGGCACCTTCTCTGTTGTAGGTCGGTGGGGTTGTGGTCCTTTTTTCTTTCTCAATTTTTTCCAACATTATCGGATCGCGAGCCACGTGTGGCCCTTAAGCCAATCGTACTTTGATCCCCAGTAGTCCTCGGCTCTAGGTAGGGTGGTGGGTGTGGGGAGGAGGTGTTCTCACATTACTTTCGTAGATATTGATCTTCTGCCCCAGCGCACTCGTTCCTTAATCACAACCACCCGGGAGGAGTGGGGGAAAGGGGGGGGTAGATCACTGACCCCTCCTTCTCTCATTAATTACTGATCCTGAGAACTACCTCTACCATAAATTCCGATGATACCCTATCGGAACACCTCTTTCCCGTTGTACTAATTGCCGTCGCTGTTGGGGCGGTTCCCCCCCTGCCCCCGTTTTTTCTCACTCCCGTTTTGGGGTCCATATTTCAAACTGTCATCCGGCTTCGCCGACGCTCTTCCGCCCGAGGATTTTTTTCTTGCAGCCGCCATGTATTGCTTTCCGCCGGCGTTGTCCCCCGCTGCTCTCCGCTTCCTCCCTCCTGCATATTTCTGTTCGGTGTTCCAGGTTTTTGACTCCGCGTCACATTGCCCTTCGCACCACCTCTCCTGCTTACTCCCCGAGATACTCGGTGGTGCGTTTCTCCTCGTTGCCCGATCTTTGACAGGCCCCCCTCGGTATTGCCATTTATTCTCTCTGCTCTATTCGGGGCATCTGTCTTTCGTTCTCCGTGGTTCCGGTTCTTGGTTGGGTCCTGTTTTTTTTGAGCGGTCACTTGTAGTCGGCTCCTTTTCACTCTTGTTGTCTCTCCCGGGTCGCGCCCGTTGCACTTGTCCTCTATCTGTAGTTTTTATCCCGCTCACCTGTCCTTGTTCGATGTCCATTAGGGTCTGAAGGCCAGCCCGAATGCGTAGCTTCTATCGTGACCTCCTGCACCGGGCGATCGTTTCGTAGCCGCCCCTTTCTCTATCGTCGCTCTTTTCTGTAACCTAGGTGTTTCTTGACAAATTAAACAAAAAAAACCCGCTGATTGTGTATATGTCCCCATTACTTAACCCATCTTCTTATTGAGCGTGCGGACCCTTAATTGTCCTCTCCTTTCCAATTTACTGAATGTATTGTTCATTCAAATGTAAATGTCCTTTGTCCTTTGCTAATCAGGTATGCCCATTATTCTTTCCACCACTTTGTTTTAGTTTTTAGAACATTTTCTCGAGGTTCAATCCTGGCGACATAAAAGTCCAAAATGCCCCCCCACGTCTTGTTTGAACTCCGGAAGGGCTGCTTTTTCGGGGCAGAATGTGACAAAAATTCCCCTAATACATGTAGAAATGCTGGAAATGCATCGTACCAGTGGGTTTCTGTAGTTGTCAGATCACGCAGAATCAAGAGGGGTGTGGGTGTCACTTTATTTATGGGTGACGTTCATTTTGCTCTTATTTTTACATCTATCGAAAGGTTATTTTGGGCATACAATCCTGGGCATTCAGGAAGATCAGCCATCTGCCGGCGTGACATTTTTGCCCCTTTCCCCGACCTGGTTTGTTTTAAGTAAAGTAGGATGGATAGCTACAGGATTGAACCGGGGGAATGCCATCCGGCTCCGTCGTCGGCCGCCGTTGTGACTGCGCATTGTTTTGAGCATTTTTGGTTTTACTAGTGATTGCGACCCGTACGCTGGCCGGGATTTCTCATTTTTTGCGGCCTATTACCAGAGACCCACCTTGGCCGCTTCAGAGTAACTTGAGTGTGAATTCGTTTCTGAGATTCTATGTGCGCGGACTGGGAACCATCAATTTTCAATATAATTGACTCCCTTACGTTTCTGTTGGGGTTTGCTGGTGAGGCCGATATAAAAATTAAACCTGGAGCATCTATATTGTTTAATATAGAATTCTTTCCATTAGCTGATGTTCGGCTGTGTTTTTTTCAGGGTGCCTGTTGAGTGGCAGTTATCGAGGCGCGTCGTCGAGCCGTCCCTTATTCGCGCATCGCCATTGGGGAGGTTCCCTTAGCCGTCTCAATAGATCTCCGCCTATGCTCTCGCATCGTGTCATCCCTTGGCCTGCTATTCCGCCGAATAAACAAATTATTAAGGCATTTCCCATCATTTGTTTCTGCTTTATCTCTAGTGGTGTTGAATTTTGTATAGAGTTAATAAGAAAAAAAAACATCAGAACCAATTTTTAATATGACACATATGTGAATTCTGTACCCCCCCCCCCCCGTTTCCTTCATCCTCTTCCCCGTTTATGTACGGGCGCTAAAGCTAACAAGTTTTAATGATTGATGCAATTGTACACACAGCGCGTTATTGTTGCGGCTTGCAAGGTATCCTACTTTCTCTCGGCCCTCGCACCGCCGGGTGCCGTTTGGTCGTATGTTGGCCTGTGTTAGAGCTTGTCGGGGTGTAGCCGTTCGTTCCGTGGCTCCCACTGTCCTTCCTATTTACTTTTGTCGATCCACTGGGTCCATGGGTTCTTACTTGCGCGGTTGGTTCTGCGCATTCTGCAACCAGGCAGCTGCCGGTAGGAACTACTGTAAATAATCGAACTGTAAATGTGGAGTTGTAATTTCACCCCAGGTTGTAAGCAAGGAATCGTTGTAGGGCACCTGGTGAGGCTGGGGTTGTTCCTGGGGGGTTGGCGTCAATCCAGGGACCAATCAGGAGGATGCGGCTCTCTGGTCCGGGCTTTCAGGCCCCCGGTTTCATGCCTGTAGCTGGTCCCGGTGCTCATTGGTGAAACTTGTTGGTTCCTGCCAGGGGGTGACTGGCCTCTCTTGGTCACCTGTCTCCTGCCCCCGCGGAAGTCCTGGTAGGTATAAATATGCAATTTTGCACTATTGGGTCCTATTGATTATGTAAGTGGTTCGTGCTGCTTAGGCCCCACCCCGTGGCTCGCTGGTACTTCGGCGTGGTTGGCGGGTCCTAGGTAGAAGGGGTCCAAGGGGACTGTGATCCCTGGGAGCTGAAAGAATTTCTCGCAATGCTAATGGTAAAATCGGGAGGTGCACATCACTCACTGCAAATAGCATACACTATCCCTCCTAGTGGCGTGCTGCCTACTGAAAACGTATTTTGACACCTTTCCCAATTTACAAATAATGCAACAAACCATTTGTCTTCTTACAAAACTTCGAAACAAAGTAAAAACTATATCTGGAAAAAAAAGATAATTTTATCTGCGTTCAACAATTTTCATCGACCCAAGGCGCGAGGGGTGTGCACAATATACTCTCTGAGCAAGAGACAGCTCGGCTCGTAGTTAGCCTAATTATCTTTCCCTTTCTAGACCATTTTTCACACTGATATTTTCACTAAGAAAAGAAGACACAGCAATTTTCTCTACCCAAGATAAAATTTCGCCCTGTCATGTATAAAAAGACCGAAATGGTACGCGGCGAATGTGGAAGAAAGGCGGGATCTCGGACAACGGGCCTCTCTGCTGGATTTTTGGTCGTCGGGTCTTTCTCTGTCATAGGTGGGGTTTTGAAAAATTGAAATTGTTAAAACAGAAATCGGCCACTAAAATGGGCACGGGACACCGAGGTAGTGAGTAAAACAGATGGGGGCATCACATGAACAGGAAGCCCGGATGCAGAGTACAATCATAATAAGATCTTTCATTCATTGACGAGGGGGACACTCGAGGTAGTCATAAGTTTCGTTCAAGGCAGTGAGTAAACAGGACATTTAACTGTTTTTCGCAGTTTGGTTGTAGTTCATCTGGGTATAAATGGTCATCTGAAAATATTGACAAAACAGTAATGGTAAGCGCTAGACAGGATAGTCCGTTGATCCTGAGGCTGGTATAAAGATGCCGAAGATTAACAAATCACACAAAGGAGCTACACACTCACGGGGGGCTATACCCTGGGGACGCATAAAATATAAAGAGTGAAGGATCATGATTTACAAATATCTTTAAATTTATCAACCAAATAACAGACATATTTCCTCACATCTATATCATTCCCCACTGTCATAAGGAATCCAACCGAGGATCCTAGGGCAGCTAGGATGCAGGGGGCAATATTTATTGGGGGCGGATTTTTATCCAAACCACTGGAAAGCGCTTAAAAGCATACAGAAGGCAATCTTTGTAAATTACCGGGCGCCTTTTGGACGGTGCATTCCTTTGGTAGTCAAACAGAAAACGAGATAATTAAGCCCATTGGTAATACGGGACCGGAAAAATATTCCACCGAATCTTAAACTTTATCGTTTTAACAATGATTTGATGAAGTCAATATGCGGTATGAACGTCCACGTGACCTCTGAATAGCAATTGATTACAAGCGCCGAGCACAACGTCTCTGCATGCTTTCTGGATATCTTCCGAAGAGAAAAGATTTTGTGGCAAGTTTAGTTGGTCCCCATTCCTCGACAAAGCAGAATAGAACAGATTCCTGCTACGATTTCTCGGAAAGCAACTGGACGGGCCTGAAACTGCCCTGCTTAGCTTGTCCCAATGCCTATGCTTCCTATCCCTCGGTTAAGATCGGGAGAGAGGCTCGGCCAGACCTCCATTCGCCTCGATAGTTGGCTCAGGGTTTTCCCAAAATACTCCGTTACAATCAAATCATCGGGTGCTCTATATTGGGGTGCTCGCTGTGAGGGACTGGGAGCAGGCGTAATGCGATGCCCATCAAAATAAAGTGCAAATCAGCCTTGTATAGCACACCGGCATCAGCATGCGTCTGAGATGGGTGTCTATGAACCGGTTTCAATGCTCGGGTAGTCGGATTGCGCCTCCTGTAAGATTGCCGTGCGATATCACGTGCAAGCTCAGTCGCCTTTCCCGGTTATTACCCTAATACCCGCATCCGGTGCCAACACCCCCAACACCATCACTGAATCACCTCCAACAGCGATCGTACTGCAGCAACACAACCAGTCAGCAATCGCTCACATGCATACGCCAAACCCGTCCTACGTCATTCATGAAAGTTCACACCAAAAGCGCGACTCAATCAATGTAAGAAACAGGGTCCAATGACGCAAATTGCCAGTTTCGTGATTTCGTGTCATGTGTAGTCTCTGCTGTTCTGTGTCTTGCGGTCAATTTGGGGCGGACCGCTGACCTGGGAAGCCTGCTAATGTTTGGCACCGTGTAGTCTCTGTTAGGTTGCGTAACAGTTGTGCCGTTACGTCCCGCACGCCCTTGTTGCTGTTTCAAGAGTCTCTGTAATGTGGACTTGACAGAAACTCGGTGGAACCCTTGACAGCTTGAGAACCATATTGGCCCAAGAGAACGGTCCCTGACGCCAGCCGGAGTTGCCTCTGGACGACCAGACGTGGTCTCTTCAGCAACAAACATAACCCAAGCTGATGGAAGCGATTCCGTAACGAGAAATTACCTTTGGGACACATTAAAGTGTGCAGCAAACAGTTCTCTGAACAATCACCAGAATGGACCATACTACGGACCTGAGCTGCTTCCACGCCCCGTTTAATGATCGTCTCATGGCTTGAAAAAAATGTTCCAAAGTCACCAAAACAAATATCGAAAATGTCCACACAAACGTTCAAAATGAACAAATTTTTCCTTGACTACCCGTATACCCTGAAACACTTTTGTTTTTGACACTCTGTGCCCCGAATTCACCCAAGAATTCAATTAAGCACGCATTTTCCACAACTCTTACAGGTAAACACATCATCAAGAACATTATACTGAATGGAAGTATCAAATGTATTATTTTCCAAAATATACTACCATTTTCTATTTTTAACTATTCGAAAACTCATGAATCCTTAATATCCTTAACTTTTTTGTCCAGTATATAATCAATGACTAACATTGTTGCGCAGTCATATCATTTGTCTGTAATTGCACTTAATGTTTACAAATATTTGTGAACTGGCACATGACGTAATCGTGTTATGCGCCCCCTATATTCAGGGGGAAATAACTCGCACAGCACTGTGAAAAATGTATCCCATTCCAGGTTTTTCGGTTTCACCTTTCGCTCCAACCAACTTCTTACTTTACTGATTTCAACATCGTTTTTCTGAAGAACAGATAGGGGGTCTCTCCTCTTCTGCTACGTCATCAACAGTCATTTCCAGTGCTACATGTACACCCAACAGTAACTGTTGTGTTACTTTCCTCGTTGTACTCGAGTATGACCATACACTTCTTGCACGTTTTCCTGCTGAGAGCATCTGCATTATCATTGTCAGACGGCCGTGTTGGTGTTCAATTGTTATATTGACCATTGCTAGCGTTTCAAGCCCTCTTGCCCACTGTCCTTTCGGATTCTTCAAGTTCAAAAGCCAACGCAATAAGTGATGATCTGTTCTCATTGTAAAGATAATGTCGAAAGTGTTTAACATAAGTGACCACTGATAGAAATTCTTTACATAACTTGAAGAGGGTTCGACTTGCATGTGTGCTACTACTCGCTCTTTGCCCTCAATCTTCTGGAAAAGGACTGTTCCAATGCCACTGTTGCTTTCGTCGGTGTTCAAAATAAATGATTTCCCAAATTTGGGATATGCCAGGATTGGTGCATTTATAAGGAGGTGTTATTCTCTTGTTCAAACATACTTCATATTTTTGTGAGTTAATTTGTGCAGTGATTTGGCTACCATAGTAACTGCAAAGGTCTAAGAACGATCCAAGCTCTTTTACTGAAGTTGATTCAGTCCACGTTTTGATAGCCCCAATTTTCTTTGGATATAAATTGGTGGAGCAAACAATGTGTTAAACGTAATCATAGTCCCAAAAACATACATACAAAGTCGAGTGTAGCGCAACACGGACCTCCGACAAAAGCGAAGTCAGGATCAGGTACCATGAAGGAGTAAGCATCCTCTGCTGACCGGTCACACCCGCCGTGAGCCCGTAGTCGAAACAAAGTAAACTGGATTACCCGTCATCAAATCTAGTACGATACTGTTGATACACTAAATTTCGAGATAATGTGCCCCAGGTACTCAGCGTCTTTGACAAATAATTGCACTTTTAGCCTTCATTCTCGAACCTGCAACCGATAATCTAGTGAGCACATTTTCAAGATTCACAATCATTTTATCAAAAGCCTTCATTTGAATATCGCTGGTACATTGAATAACCCAAATAACATTACCTTAAACTGGAACAGACTATGTTTGGTTATGAATGCTATCTAGGCCCCATTGCCACTTAACAGTACACTGACAGCAGGTCCATGGTTGAAAAACAGCTTGCTCCTTCCAGATCAGATTATCTAACCTCTCATCTATGCGAGGTAACAGGTATGCGCCTTTGAGTGATTTCGTTTAATATCCTGTAATCGACGCATAATCTTCTATTTCTAGAGCAAACTCGAACAGGTGGTGATGCCCATGGACTTAAGGCCTTCTCTCCAACATGCCATGTATGTGTTGATTCATGGCGTCCCCGAGATGCACAGGAGTCCTTCTGACTTTCTGTTTGATCGCAGCTTTTGATTCTGTATCAATTTTATGCTTTACTAGGCGGTTGCGACCCAGAACTTTGTCATCAAAAGCGATCAGGGATGAGTGCCGTGCAAGAAATTTTCTCACATCACTTCTGTTCTCACGCGTTCTAAACGGCTCAACAAGTGAAGTGGACGTTTCTCTGAATTGCTTGTCGTTTTATTGACTGATTCCTCCTCGATTACCTCATGCAGTAACGTCGGTGACAACCTTCCCGGCCTTACGACGTTGAGTTACCTCTCTTTAAATGTTCAAAATGGGAATAGGGGCCCTGTCTGTACATTGTATTTTGTACTAGAACTTTAGCAACTATTCCTCTTTCAGATGCAAGGAACTCATCGACTGGCTCAATCAAACTCACCCCTTATGGTAGGCTTGCATCAATGGGTTTCCTCCGCAATGTTAATCTCTCTCTCTCTCTCCCCCTCTCCCTCTCCCTCTCCCTCTCTCTCTCTCTCTCTCTCTCTCTCTCTCTCTCTCTCTCTCTCTCTCTCTCTCTCTCTCTCTCTCTCTCTCTCTCTCTCTGACAATTATTGATCTTGCATCTCTGTCTACTCATGACGTCCAGTTTTAGAACTTCATCCATGTTGATATCAGCAACTGTAATTTTGTATGATCTATCCTCTACTCCAACGAGTATTTGTTTTCAACCATATACAACTAACGTATCACCACTTGCACCAGACTGACGTTTGATTGGGATGCAAGGATTATTTTTCCGAAAGGCTGTCATAAATCCTCTTAGAGAGGATTGTCAGTGCTGCATCTGTGTCGACGAGTAATGTGGAAATCACTTCCTCCACAACGGTCTCAAGAAAGAGTCCAGTACTCCCAAGGTATCCATATACTCCGCAGTTTCCCTTTGTGTGCACATTTGCTGACCACCCCTGTTTTTCTTGGGCTCGTCATTCACAACATTTTTAATCTATTGCCACCACAACTATTACAAGTTTTATCCTTAATGTGACATGAACCTCAAATGACTTTATCATTTCTTCCATATTCTTTATTTATTGGCGTAACTCATCCAAAATGGAGTGTATTATTTATATCGTCGCTTTCCCTTGAAATATGCCCCGAGTTCCACAGCATGTCTAACGGCATTATTGAGATTATCAGGCCTGACCTGCTTGATACGAAGAGGCATTTCTGAGCTGACCAGAGCATCAATGATTTGGTCTTTTGACAGCGTTTATCGCACGTCAGCGGGGATGGTAGGCGAGATTTGTGAGCGGTCCCAGTTCTGGCTATTATTCAGACGCTTTCTGTTGTATCTCCCTCAGTTTTATCACGTTTAACATGATGTTACCTTCGCCTATTTGTCACATTTAATCAAGAGGAGCACAGCAGTCATAGAGAGCACGCATAATTAAGCTCGCTGTAGTTGAGGTGTTAATTTTTGCTCAATTACCGAGGATTCCTTGTGCCAGCCCTCCTATGGACAGAGATAGAGACCTTCCTCCTCATCATTCAATAGTCCAAGCTTAATGCACGCGTCAAAATGAGTTACCTGATCAAGGGTTCACGGCGGGTGTGACTAGTCGACAGGGGATGCTTACTCCTCCTGGACATCTGATCCCACCTCTGATGTGTCCAGGGTCCGTGTTTGTCCACCTACTGATTTGTATTCTGTTTGGGACTTGCGGGATTGATCACTGTTCGTTATCTTTGCCTTCACATGAAGCCATGGTGTGGTACCATCATAAGTAGCCAGCTTCACTTTCATATGCTCAGATTGCGTCGGAAACCTAGTTGGTTTATCATTTGAACTCGAGCTTGTTCTTGCTCATTTGTACTTGCACGCATTTTATTTCTGGTTGTCACATTAACGTCATATAGAGGTCGATGTAAAGTGGACATGCTTTCGAGCTGCTCATCTTTAGGTAGGTATTTACTCATGTCGGATTTTGCATCATCTGAATGGAATTTCACTGATTTTCGTTTATCTTTATGTTCAGATATACTCAGATTTGGTCTTGCAACTGCTTTCATTTTAGTGATACCACAATCACTAGCAGAAAATTCCGTGCTCTGACACTTTGGCCTTCGTGGTGTCGAGTGATCTAACGGAGTGTTGGCTTCATACTGAGCTAATTTAGCCTCTGTTTCTGTAATAGTTGAGTTCACTAAGATCCATTGCTCAATACCATCCCATCGCTGTCAGCAAAAAGTTATTTAGCGTGCAATCGTAGTTTCTCATTTTAGACTGAGCTACTTGCTCAAAGTAATGATTGGTGATGTTGGTTCTATGCGCTATATTCTGATATACTGAGTATTGCTTTGTATTCTATTAGGGACTTACGAGATTGACCACTGTTCGTTATCTTTGCCCTTATATTGAGAGTGAAATGATTTAGCTTAGAATGACTAATTATTTTTCAAGGAAACAAATCCAATCACGTATTATTATAGTATTATTATAGTGTAATTCAATCAACTTGAAATTACTCACTTCAGTTACTCAGTATTGCTCAATGTTTGTCTTTGCTCAATTTGTATACATGAGAATACTGTAGCGGAAGTACGCGTGCTAGTGAGCAGTGTCTTATTCCTATCTAAAGTAATTTGATAAAGTTATTTTATTATTGACTTTGTATAGGAAAGACGTATTCTGTGACGTCTATAACTTACCGTTCTCAAATCCCGATGCATCTTCGCAAGTCAAATGTCCGATTCGCTTACTCTCATCTCCCCTCGGCAGATTTAGTTCGCGACTGAATTGCCATTCTTACGGACAATGCGAGTTATCGCTCTCGACGGAACACTCGAGTGACAATTGTATGGGTTTTTTTTTATTTAGGTGTACATACTTGTTGCGTGCCTTATATCACCTTTATGTTTCAGGCGTAAATCGTGTATTAAACTTAATTGCCTATCTGATCTTAACGATTCTACTTTGGTTTTAATGGCATGCTCATCTTTCCGAGTTTGTTCAGTTTATTCCAGCACATTCCACAGATATACTGCCCTCTGTCATCATTTGGGTGCGACACGTAATCGATAATCTCTTCGTAAACTGGTCAAAAACTCCAATTTTTCCCAAACAGTTTTTTACTTCTTTGTTTTTTTTGGGCAAAATACAGTGCAAAGCCGACAACAAGGACCAGACTTCACTCAAACCGAACAGGTATGAATGGCGCAATTTGATTGGATGTCTTGGGAAGTCAAATCACGACATTTTGAAGGCTTAGAAACTCGACTAAATCTGCCAAGGGGGAGATGAGAGTAAGCGAATCGGACACTTGGCTTGCGAAGATGCTCCCGATGTTGTCTCCGTCATGTTTTTGTGTCGACTGTCTTGGTTTCACGGTGTTTACACCCTACAGCTTCGATACGATTGGGTACTGACTAAGCGTTATGATTGGTTAATATCTAGTTATTTGATTGGCCGGTGTATTGGTAGCTTTCACTCTACTTCCGGATTCACAACTTAAACTCAAATAAAGGAATATATAGGAAATGTAAACATGATAAAGAGGCTATTACACCACATTCGTTTCCAATACGATAAAACTACAAGTTTTTGTATTAATGTTATGTTATATATATGTATATCGTTATTTCAAGTGATAAGCTGTGCACATAAAACTCTTTTCAAATGCTTATAAAATTCTTATATAGCATGCATAATGTTGATATTCTTATCATACTGTGACTTTGAAATCGTCCGTAATCTGAGTGTTTGCTGCGTTTTGAAATGGACTCATTTCCATGAATATTGTCGCTGTACATAAACAATGCATAAGTTATAGTGCATTTGCTATAGCCAGCAATAGAATTGTTTAACATCAACATTCTAGAGATATTTATGTCCCTGAAAAGTGCTGGGAGGAGCTTCTGCTTATATACTGTAATGTTATCATATCAATATGAATGCGGACAACCCCGGTAATTCTCTGATGACTGTCAATATGTTGGTAAATCATAGCACGTTTAGTTTGAGTATACAGTTGCTCTTATCATTTTTTATGTACAAGATTTTTATTTCTTTTTGCACATGTCAATAAATGTTCAGCTGGTAACCCGCATGCACTCGAACTTTCGTTTCTAAGTAGGACCTCTTGATGCTTTCCACAAATTATTCAGCTGACGTCACGGGATATTACTGTTAGGGAAATCTGTAGTAGTTTGGTCGCAGTCAACAAATAAGTAGTATTATTTCGGTGTCTATCCGTAACAATTATAGTTATGCTTGTAAATTTGAGGTGTATTTCCAAATCAAATAGATAGTGCATTTTATTATAGAAGCCCTTAATCCAGTTCCGCTGTTCATCTGCTTCATGTTTAACATTGATGTTAATAGCAAACTAACAACTCAACTTACCTGATCAAGACTATGGGCTCACGGCGGGTGTGACCGGTCAACAGGGGATGCTTACTCCTCCTAGGCACCTGATCCCACCTCTGGTGTGTCCAGGGGTCCGTGATTGCCCAACTCTTGTTTTTGTATTATATTTAGGACTAACGAGATTGATCACTGTTCGTTATCTTTGCCTTTACTTTATGACAAACAGAATGACTTCAACTTCTCTATCGTCATCTTTATATGATCAGTATTGAATCGAAGCAGGCTACTTACAAATAAGTTGTTGTTGCAGGGGTTTCAACAGTCACGTTTAAATTAGCATTTCTCAAACTTATTGGTCGTTACTATAACGATCTAGTTTGCCCATACAACCTGTCATTGGGTCAAATGCTGTTTGATTGTTTCATACAGATTATAAGGCCGATCTTTACACGCTGATTTTGTATGTGCATTATCTTGATTACTTGATTACCTTATCAAGATATAAGAAATGAATCTTATATTTTTTCGGGTGATGCAGGTATCACCGAATTTTAGACGCGAACGCATTGATGAAAAGTTTTACCGTCTAAAATCTCGGTGATAACCTGCATATCACCCGAAAAATTTATAGATTTATTTCTTATATTTAATCTTATATTACGCACAAAATAAATGTCCATTAGACTTTCATTGTTGTTCAGGTACGTGATCGAAAAATCACCTAATTCTTAAAAGGTGTTTTAACCAATGAGAATCGGCGCTTAGGTGATCACGTGAAATAAAATTAAATGATAAACGATGCACGTGTGGGTGTTACCGGTCAACAGGGGATGCTTACTCCTCCTAGACACTTGATCCGTTGTCCAATTCTTGATTTGGTATTCTATTTGGTACTTACGAGATTGATCACTGTTCGTTATCTTCTCCTTTTCATTCACACAAGTATAAAGGCAAAGATAACGTGCCCAATTCTTCATTTGTATCCCTTATGAAAAAGGTGTAGATAATGAACAGTGATGAATTTCATAAGTCCTACACGGTAAGTTGGGCAATTACGGACCCCTGGATATACCAGAGGTGAAATCGAGTGCCCAGGAGGAGTAAATATTTCCTCTCTACCGGTCACACCCACCGTGAGTCCTTTATCCGGAAAACAAAATAAAGCATACATAAAATAAACGACTTTTCAGAAAATATCTCTTTATTAGAATTGCATTTTTTAAAAAGTGTGGGATCAAAAGGCGTATGGCCGCCAAAACGTCAGATGCCTCAATGAAAAATATTCGAGTGAAAAGTTCTACGTTCATAGACTTATAATCTTAGTGGCCATGTCTCTGCTGAGGATCGAACGCAGAACCTTTGGTGCGACAGTCTGGACAGCGCTCTGCTGATTGAGATAACTAGTTGCAAGGTCATGTATGTAACACTACCATAAATGATAGTACAAAATACGAAAAATAAGTAGCATACAAAAAGGCGAAGTTAACATTGTGTCAAACGTAATCATAATCCAAAAAACATATACAAAATCGAGTGTAGGGCAACACGGACCTCCGACAAAAGCGAAGGTAGGATCAGGTGCCATGGAGGAGTAAGCATCCTCTGCTGACCGGTCACACCCACCGTGAGCCCTTAGTCGAAATAAAGTAAACGGGATTACCCGTAGCCAAATCTAGTAGGAAAATGACAGTCTAACAAAGGGTATGAAACAAATCAGTCAACATATGACTTAGTGAAAATTTAAGAGTACAGAAATGAATTTTCCGAAACATGCAGGTTCTTTATATAAATATTATCGACGAATAAATTCTGACAACAAGCGGTAAGGTAGGAGTGAGCTGAAATCTGCATAAAAGACAGCAAGTGTTCACAAAAACGGAACGGATGTCATAGAACTAAGGAGTTCTAATCTCAGGACTGAACTATAATAAACCCACCAGGAATAAAAACATAGTATAGTGGCGGTGCACCTCCCCTTATAATTTTCAAAATGGCCTTTTGTTTAGAAAATAAAAGTTAACCCGATACATGTTTACTCTCATCTCATGAAGTCACGCCCCCTCACCTCAGTTCCTGGGTCTGCAATATGTAAAGCACAATGAATACTCGGATCCTCGGTATGATCATTTCATTTATTGTATTTTCTTTCATTTTCGTGGAAAACCAAATTACACGGAGATAAAAATGTAAAACCTGACTATTGCCAATATTCAGAAGACGGGGAGGTGGGTGGGGGGTTGGTGAATTAGACGCCCACTGCTGTATGTGTCCTTATTTCAACGTATTTTGATATTTCAGCGCCAACCACAAATTATTTCTCTTTCCTTAGTTCCTAAGGCACAATATTAATATATAATCCGCGAATAGAAACAAGTGCATGCTTTGTAGATTTGTAATAATCGATTTACTTTTTATTTTTGTGTTAAAATCTCGCGTTTGAATTCAATTTCAACCGTAGTTTTGAGCCTGATCTTTTAAGCTCAATCTTTTTTTTTTCTACGTAAATCATATCCTTAAGTCATGAAAGTAATTCCGATATTAATAGTCATTCCTGAAAACCAATTCTCAAATTTTTCCGGCATACTTAAGTTGCAATTATATAGTTTTAATTAGTGAGTCCTTTAATTAGAGACGAACCAGTGTATTGTCATCCACGAGGAAACGGCGCGGTACAAAGACAACAAAGGTCTCGTCAGCGTTTGATCTGCTGAGTTTACACAGAGCACGGCGGATCGACAACCTTCTAGGAAGCTGGACGTAACCCGTCACGTCTGCTTTATCTGTCACCCGAACTAGTATTGATATTCAGTGTGAACAATCAGGACTCCGACAAAGAGCGTTACGTAAATTCACTCAATCATTTTTTCCCTAGATGTGGAATATGTAGTATTTTCTGCAAAAGTGTAATCTAAGAGATTTGAAATCAAATATTTTTTTTTTTTCCACTTTTCCTCAATAAATTTTTTTAAAAGGAATTCCATCAATATACTTATACTATATATTGATCATGTCCATCTGTGGGGTTGTTTTAATTCAAAGCTTAATTTACGCTTACATGCTGAAACTTTGGCCAATGCTGTGTAGAAATTAATGTCAACTTTAAACCCGATATTCCTATTCTAATAGATGATATTGAAAGCTTACCTTGATTGTGCCAGTTGTGTGTCTCTCATATCGATAAACCCTAATGTATTGAAGCTAAAAGACAGACGGTACCTTTGCGCAGGTAAAGGAAGCATTGCATTTTCCCACTTTCCTCACTAATGGATAAAAATAATTTCGACCGGGTACGCAGTCTTTACTAATCAACCAATTCTTATGATTCTACTCGTATCAAAGAGAGATATGTAACCGCTGTTGAAGGATTAATAAATGGATCAGGCTTGAATTTTTTGTGGGATTTAATTTTGGCGATATGTCGTGTTTTTCTTGTAGTACAAGATACTGGAAATCAAACGCGATTGTGGGACCAGTGTTTGATACGAAATTTCAGTTAGAAGGAGCAAAAAATCATTTTTCGAACGATGTGTTACGGAAATCTAGTCGGAGTCTTCTAGTGAAGGTGTACACGGTGTGTGTGATATCAACAGTGCTTACCATTGCCCTTACCCTCGTGGACATCGTACTGGATTCCGTAAGTATCATATCATGTGACACCTCCAGCGATGCCATGCAAGCCAACACAAAGAAGATACAGACAACGCTAGGCGTTTTACAATACATCGGGACAACAGCAGTCAAAACTCATCTCTCAAATGACTCTTCAGTGTACGCTAACCTCTATCAAACTTTGTTAAATACTGAACACTATCTAGCTGTGTATTGTCAGANAAACTCATCTCTCAAATGACTCTTCAGTGTATGCTAACCTCTATCAAACTTTAGTAAATACTGAACATTATCTAGCTGTGTATTGTCAGTTTTATGACTCGGGTGACCCTATGTTATGCAAAACAACTGCTAAACTGACTTCTGGTGATGTCTACAATATAAAATATCTCAATGCTTCGGTTTTTCAAAATGGTTTTTCTGTGATAATAGCTTCGACCCTTCGACAGACAAACGAAATGACGCTTGTGGATATTACGAGTTATCTAGAGTACAAAGCTTATGTGGAATCGTGCCAGAGCTTGCTTATGGATATGATAGAATGCAGTTTGGCAGCGGGAGAATCAAGCAGGACTTCCTTAAGTCAAAACTACCACGAAGCTAAACTTCTGTATCTACACCCTATAAACAATGGGGCGTACAATCAGAGTCTCCTCACGTCCAACTGCTTGGACCTGTTTGGTACCGAGGCTTTCCCGCCTTTTGTTTCCCACGTGGTATATGTTAGTAACAATATGAGAAGCCAGATCTACTTCTATCAAAACAATCTGTTGACTGCACTGAATAATGAGAAAGCCTTTCACGTGGCGAGGATTGCGTGCATCTGCATCCTCTCGTTTTTCGTCTTTGTGATGCTTTTCGTGGTGACGCAGACGATCCGCACCTTCAATGCAGGCATCTTCAGTTTTGCAGACGAACTTTCTGAGAAGACGCTGCTCTTGGAAAAGGAGAAACATGTAACTGAAGAAATTTTATTCCAGATGATACCGAAGTCGGTAGTTAATCATCTTAAGGACAAGAAGGGGGTATGCGCGGAAATGTTCGACTCTGTTACCGTGTACTTCAGTGACGTCGTGGGATTTACGTCCATATCGGCCCAAATTAGCCCAATGCAGGTAATCAAGGCTCTGACGTCAGCCACTTTTGTATCTGCTGACAAGGCCTTTTGTTTTTGGCTCATTTTCTTAAAGTTTGCAGAATAAGCAGTTTTTATATAAATCAATGCATATGCTGTCATAGGAAGATCCGAGGCCCTCGGAGAAAATATTAAAATTCTCAAAAAGATTAACCTAACAACAACCATCAATATCATTTATTATTGGCGTATTTCCACATACATATTAATAAAAAGGCGGTAAACAAGAATTCCCAAAATGATACCCATTAACCGGAACTGCGGAGTAAAAGCGGAATGGCGCAAAAAAAAAAAAAAAAAGGCCGATAATGGTTCTTTTGCTGACTGTCGGGTGATTCAAGATATTTCTTAAATATTTCAATTTGAAGTAAATGAACACATTTTACTTTGCACGTTAAATCTAAAACGCTTTAATTATGGATTTCCGTTTGTTCCATATACCGAAACTACAGCTATGCCGAATTTTTTTTAAATTCTATGTACAGTAATTCCGGTTACATTCTATACATACCGAGATACGTTACGGATATGATCTTTCTCTGAAGATCGGCAATAAGAATGGCTAATTTGGTGTTTGTCGAATCCGTTTGAAGTGTGAAGGTTCATATTAGGGATCAAAGGTCAAAATTTAGATATTAATTGCAAGGTCATGCAACAAGGCACCAATTGTCAAAGCATCATTGTAAGCAATGCTTTAGTTAGCGTTTGAACGAATTTGGCGATTAGGATCGGGTTCGGGTACATGTATATATATTTTGTGTTTGTTGAATTACATCTGAGAAGAAAACTAAGTCTAGCAATGTGATACGTAGATATTAATGCATCATTCATTCATGTTCCAAATTTTTTTTCACGTGTTTTTTGTTCAAATATTCCATAAATATACGCCTGAGTTCAAAAGTGGAATTTAAAACAAAATTAAAAATCTAACATCCTATAAAACTGGCAACGTCACCATACCAGCACGAAAAACTTCATATCAGCCTATGCCATTTTTTTTTTTTTTGTTTTTGGTTTTGTTTTGATTTGTTTTTGGTGCTATATGTTTCTGTTTCATTAATCATAATTACACTGTTTCTGGACGATGTTGTGATTACGTTTTGCAAATCTTCAGGTAGCTAGAGAGCTTACTCGTCAAACATTTTCTTAAGCAAACGCACCTTGCACAATTGTCAACTTAAGTCATATATTTTTTAATGTAATAGACCGCCAAAGGTATGGTTGTTCTCGCTGGCATGTAGCATTGTTCAATGAAAGATCTATAGTGAGTGATGTAATCATCGCCTTTTAAAAGTCCAATGGATAATAATACATTTTATGAGTTTTAGAAACCTTTCAAAACAATTGAAATAAACTAATAAAAGTTAGATGTATTCTGATCCCTTTGTTTTTTGAAAAACAATATCTTTTTTAATTGTAGAAAATCGATGGGCAGTTTTCCAATTTTGAGAGAAATATGCGCTTTCTGCATAAAAACGTGATTATTAACACTACGTTATTATTCTGTATCATTTTTATGCCATATATAACGTAGCTATCATAATATGTTCTACAATTTAAAAATGAGTAGATTTTTAAGTATTATTTCCCACCTAAGTTTAATCTTTTTTTTATAAGAATAGGGAATTTCAATTAAATGCTGACACAAATGAATTTACAGGTATTCATATACGGCACCTGTAACACTATAGGTAAAAAGTACATTAGAGGACAATCCAAACGAGATCGCTTGTAAGTACACACGAACCTTTAATTCACATAAAAACGAATACAATATGAGCATAGGATTATGATTTGATGTATTTGAATTTATTCTTTCAGTTCAGTGACTGAAATAATCTTTCCAAAGTAAGCGATTCTAATTCCCCATTAATATTTTATGAAGCCCCATTTATGCACCAACATCTATAGAGCGCCAAAGTAGCATAAACTCAAATAACTGAAGATATCATTAATTATTTGAAG
>CAJDSM010041942.1:2824-14351 GCA_903981925.1 Ostrea lurida | reverse complement strand
ATCAACCTTTTTTGTTAGTAGTTGGCCTCGCTTTAAAAAAGTCCTCATACGCATGGTATGCCTTGGGTATGAATCAACTGAGAGACATACACAGACCATAAGCAGGTGATAGTGGTACATTACTACATAGAAAAGGAAATTTGACGATTAAAGTCAAAGAATCACGTTTATCATGTAATGTAGTTGTCAGTCTCCATTAGAGTCAATATTAGGTAGAAATAGTCAAATATGAAGCAGATGGTCAGTTCTGTGGTGTCCTTTATTTCGAGGTTCGTTCGGGATATATCAAATGGCCAATTAATTGTGAAAATTATGATATTTGATAATCAATCATCTAGTAACCTATATTAAGTTGAAGGACACGGCAGTTTTTTGTTTTATCCCGTAGCAGATTTTATCAGATTTTGCTTCATATGAATATAAAATATAAATCTGCCAATAAGGGAGCACATTAGTGGCCATAGAAATACCAACGGATTGTTGAAGAACCTGGTCTCCAAAGAACTACCATAAATATTATCTAAAAGAAATCCAAGCATGCTCCTAATATCTACTTCAGGTACTTGTGTGGGGCAATCAAAGTGTTTTTTTTACCAAAAATATGCGGCTTGTTCCAACACTAAGAAAACGTAATTTTCCGGTGCCGTTTTTGTTTAAAAAGCATTATCTATAATTCTGAGGAGCCTACCGATTGTAATTTCATTGTGAGGAAATCTGCTGTATAAAGTGTGGAGAAAATCATACGTTCTGATCAGTCAGTTTTAGAAAATTCTCGTGGTTTTAGGTTTGTTCAAAAGTTCTTTAGAAGTTTTTAAGAATCCATATCTTGATTGACACCACTTCTGGAATATGTAGTGGAACAGTATCGTTAAAGAGCTCTTTTAAAATCTGTTAATAGGTTAGTTAAAAGTAAGAAAAAGGATTGGTACAGCACTTAGTGCGACCGCCGATTATCTTTGTTTGTAAGTAGGGATGGCAATCGAATACAGAATTGCCCAAATCGGTTAACCGCAACACGTTCCGACGATTAACTCGTTAATCGTTCAACATATATACTTTAGAGAATAGTTGATGGCTTCAATTTCTCAGTTTGTCTCTGATTATATGGCCAGAAGACAATGCAACCTCCAGTAACTTCTTCTTAGCTGAATTAGAACAATAAATGCATAATATGAGAAACGAAGAAAAGGATAAAACATGCTCAGCCTTCAAGAGCAAAATAACTCCCAAATCAGATTTCACAAGTTTATTATTAATTTTACTTCACCATTTCAGAACTAATATATCGTAATTTGAAAATTTTTATCCTCGTATAAAAAAATGCTCAACAATCAGCTAAGATCAGATGATAAATCGAGTGGTACAAACAAGCTAATAGTTCACATTTTCTCAAACAATCTCTTATGTCCTTTAATCCGACTAAAGAAACATGCTGGAGGGACGCGACGTTCAAAAGTAACTTAAGCAGTTCTTCACGCTCCACCAATATCAGGGACTTGTCCTCCAAATTAACTAATTAGAATACATGATACACTCAAACATTCACTATTCGGAGCTTTAGGAAATGGATTGGGAAATTCATGGTAAGATACATCACATATACAACATATTTTTAATGTTTTTTTTTATTATTATTTAACCGATTACGATTTTACAACCGATTACCACCGTTCCGACCGAGTAACGGTTAACCGATTAGAATTGTCCATCACTATTTGTAAGGCATATTTCGGCTTGTTGTCGTAAATTTTGTTTCTAAGAACTCGTTTGTGTCAGTATTTTTAACATAAACGTAAATCAACCGAAATGTTTGCCCTGGTTTTCACCAAAACGGCTAATCAAACTGTGATAATGGATGGATTTAAAAATACGTCGCAAATTCATGGTTGATGTCCAAACTATCTTCAAATAAATTCCTATGTAGGGTGACGGTGGTAGCCCGGTGCACCGGGACGTGCTTTTCTTCTGCTACGAGCAGTTTCGTGTTGGCACACAGTTAATTTTGTGTTCTTTATACATCCGTTGTGGCCTATCTCTCCATATTATGTTACTGGATTCATGAGCTTGATCACTGTTTCAGTTTTTTAATTCCCTTTGGTGGAATTTCATTATACATTGAAAATAAATTGGCAGAGCACTCTTTAATTTTGGGTAAATGTTTTTTAAAAGGACCCCACGGTTTTGAGCTAAATCTTTTCCAATTTCCATTTAACTTTAGTATTTCTCTACTAATATATAATGGCGAAGTAACAATGTAATTATGGTGATCATGGTCCAAAAAAAACAAAACAAGAAAGAAAAAACCATATAAAAATCAAGCTGTAGGGGAATTAACGGCCTCCGAACAAAGCGAAGGTAGGATCAGGTTGTCATGGAGGAGTAAGCATCCTCTGCTGACCAGTCCCACATCCCGCCGTGAGACCGTAATCGAAACAAAGTAACAGGGTTACCTGTCCCGTCAATCTCGTACGAAAATGACAGTCCTAACAAGGGTATGAACAAATCAGTCAACATCGACTTAGTGATAATTTGTAATGCAAACAAGGTCATTATAAGGCGACCGTAGAATTTGCGCATTGAATGACTTTAAACGAGATTTGTTATAACCCCTCCAACATCAACATTTTGTTAGTAGTTTGGCCTCGCTTTAAAAAAATATCATAACACTATGGCATGCCTTTGGTTAATCGAATCACACTGATAATCTGGATAACTAATATCTTTTTGTCAGTTGTTGAGTACAAGAAAGATACAACACTTCAGAATTCTTTGGTATGATAAAAAAGGCTCGTGACATGTTTTTGTTTTAGAAATTGCTTAATAGAAAATTTCATGTTTAAAACAGAATTGGAATGGTGAGAACACTAAGAACTGTGTTGATTGAATTCAGAATGAATTTGTACCATTCGACGAATCAGCTTTAAATGAACACGCTCACTAATGCATATCCAACCATATATGAACAAAATCATGGCAAGTTATGTCAAGACTAGAACACTGTAACCTATTTAATCATTTGTCACTCTAACTTACCTGTACAAGCTTCTATATTCTTACAGCAGAATTATTCAACAGGCCTCTGCGTGAGAAAAAATAACTACCTATGGCCTTTATCTCGATATTTAGATACATGTACATATACATAATTTATTTTTAAGTTGATTACTAGCGGTGATTCTCAATGGCTATACCACCTTTTTAAAAATCGGTCGAATTTTCCATGACTACTTCGTAAAGACCGGCAACTACCTATTTGACCACTTTTTATAATGGCTACCACGAAATGCATGCAGCCACTGGTGTAGAATGAACAAGCTAATTTCCTGCGGATAGAATTAAAATTTTACTCAGTTTTTTAGTAAAATTTCCCTTTCATTCTGATTAATATACCTCCTTTAGCCGTACTGGTTATTGAATGTATATCATGTAAATTTCCACCCAGTCCAATTTCGTCACAGTTATGAAATCGACATGGGTTTTTAATGTACATGTACAGTGAACCAGCCTATTTTATTTTAATCGTATTTCGTTGGCCATGCCTTCCTAAATTAGATTATTATTGCCATTAGCCAATTTTTCGCTCGTGAGTAATAGGCAGTCTTTGACTGGGTTGAGCACAGTCACTTACTAGGGCCTATCGTCTTCATGAAAAGGGGGTGGGGGCTTCAAGATAGAATATCGTAATGAGTCAGGTAAGCGTAAGATTCAAACAACAATCGGAGGGCTTTATAGCAGTTAAATTGACCCCGACATTTAAAGAAAAATCAGTCAAGGCGGGCTATTTCTTCTTAGCGGCTGTCGAGACCTTGATGTTCCGATATTTTATCACTGTGTGAATAAATTCATTAACTGGCCCAATCTCAGAATTTCAATGGTACTGTAGATCTCGGTATCCTAAAATCCCATAAAATTTAGAACACAATAAATTTCGTTCACTTGTGCGAATTTCGCATGTTTTCATCGTTGAGTTCAAGCAGACGACAAAATATGTGTACATCATCAATTAAGTACAACTGCTGTAAAAATAGAAAGGGATCTTAAAGTCTAATTATAGCGAGGGGCCCCAAAATCGGTTGTTAATCTCAAAAAGCGCTTTTTGGAAGCGGGTGGCGATATTTGCGTCACAAGACATAATTATTTCTAATTTCTTAGAGACATGTTTTCACGTCAATACAACTGGACGAATTCTTGCGCGTATCTAGGTTTATTTTAGGTCATGGGTCAAGGAATCATCCTACTAATTAAAGTTTGATTGAACATTATTTTGTCGGGGTAATATGAAATTAAATGATAGAATGACTCAATATTTTTTTCACCTGATTCAGTACACCGAAATTTTTGGACGGCAAACTTTAAGCATCAATGCGCTTTCGTGGCATTGATGCAGTTTTTTCGTCCAAAATTCGGTGATACCTGGATCACCGAAAAAATATAAGAGTCAATATTGTCTTAAATCCCACAACTTGTTATTTATTGACAATAATAATTCTTAATAATATGTTTATTCTTCGAGTTCGTCGGGATATATCAAATGGCCAATAATTGTGAAAATTATGATATTTGATAATACATCATCTATGTACCTATATGTAAAGTTGAAGGACACGGCAAGTGTTTTGTTTTTATCCCGTAGCAGATTTTATACAGAATTTCTTTCCACTTGTAATACAACACGCGATTAACCTCAGATAGCGGTTAACAATTCGATAATGGGCTCCTTCAGAGTTATAGATAATGCTTTTTAAAAACAAAAATGCGGCACCGGATATCGGAAACTTTCCGTTTGATATCCAAGTTAGTTCTTGGTGAAAGATCACGTTCACGACATATTAATTCCATGAGTAACATAATGCTACTCTGAATTAGCCCTCACACAAGTTGAGCTTGAATTCTCATGTGCAAAAACTGGTAATATAATAGACAGTGAGGATATAGGTATTGCATGCTGTTGGTTCTATGGGATTTAGGATAATGATTAGCTAAGTGTAGTTACCTTTGGAGACCAGGTCCTCCGAACAATCCGTTGGTTTCACGTTATGGGACTAATTGTCTGCCCTTATTGGCAGATTTATTTTTGATATTCATATGAAGCAAAATCTGTACTATAATCTGCTACGAACTGTGGGAATCTTATATAGATAAACTAACTCTATGCCACGCGGAGTGTGCCTGTATTGATCAGAGAGACTATTTGGACTATATAGGCACATCGAAGATGATGGATTTATCAATTCATTCAATCTTTCCAGAGAGTGAAGGCCATCTCTGATATAGCCCGGCAGGGAACTCCGAAAAATAAAAGAGGAGCGTAACCGAAGCACTATGGCAAGTAACGGAATTCCTTACAAGATATTGACTCTACCATATTTTGGATATTTTACCGTTAATATTGAACTCTAATGGCAGATCTGACAAGCTACACTTCATGAAACGATGGATTTCTTTGACTTTTGCACAGCTATCGTCGACTTCTCCTTTTCTATGTAAGTAGATGTCAAACTGACTAGCACCCACTGCTTAGTTTGGGTGCTATGTCTCTCAGTTGTATTCGTGTATAAGCGCCACAGAGGTAATATTCGCCTATGGTACGTAAATAGAGACTTTGCTCTTTAAAAGCGAAGGCCTGAACTACTAAACAAAATATAGGAGATTGATTATTTGCAAGGGTTTATAAAAGAACAGACCATTTCTTTTAAAGCTCATCATTTCGTAATCTACGGTCACATCTAAATGATCTTTGTTTGCGATTAGGCAAATTCTATTCGAGGAAACCGGCTAAAATAGTTATGCCTTGTTGTATTTAGGAGATAAAGCGAATATGCGAGTAAAAAAATTATGTCATCAGAGGAAAGAGTTCATACCGTGCCCAGCGCAGGTCATTTGTACTGTGAACTCAAGTAATGATTAGCACTATAAAACAAATAACCTTTTGTTAGAGACGCTGCTTCATTCCTTTGGGGTTTTTTGTATTCGGGGTAAAAAGTGAGGATCCATTGCACGATGGTGAGTGCTGTTATGGGATGCAGCATGTTGAACATAGCTTACGTTGCCAGATGATTAGCAGTGTTTGTGTGTGTGTATTTGTTTCAGAAGCCTGAAGAGAACTTAACGCGGTGAAGTGATAATGGACCGAGTCAGACAGGGATTGCTTACTACGTCCTTGGCATCCTGATTCCCGATTGTTTCGCTTTTTTCTCTTCGGCAGGGTCCGTGTTGCTCCTATCTCGATCGAGTTTCTGTTATATTACTGTGTTACTTGGGACTATCATAGTACCGTTTCGGGGAGAAACACATTATACACCGTTCGCCGGACATATAACTATAATGTTAATTGACCCTGTTCGTTTAGAGAGAGGCACTGAAAAACTATTGGCCATAAAATACACAAACAAGCTTGATAGAGTGATGCAGAACGAGTGACCACCGAGATGTAACTCATGCTGTTGTGGAAACTAAAGATTGTGCATCATCGCCTGACACTTCTAAACTTTTAAGGTCTATGTCATTTGGTTTAAGAAAAATGATTAGGGGCATCCCGCGAATCACTACTTCACTAAAACTGCAAAAAACAGTTGACGTTGCATGACGTTACAGAGCAGCGTGTAGCGATAGCATTTTTGTTGTTGTCAAAGAAAACCGCGATACAAACTTTTTGATATGCTAGATAAATGAGAAAATTATGTTAAAGACAAGCTTGCATTTCTTTATAAATGGTATCGGTTGTTTTGAGAGGTACAACTCTGTATCGAATTATGGCGACCTGGGAGAGAGCGAATTATCAGTAAAAAATTACGTTGATAGACTTCGTAACGTCATGGTTTTTCCTACCGTAATTTAAGCAGAGTAACAAGGTAGAAAAATTTAAAAGTCGACGAAATTTAATCTATACTACGTATTTTTTAATGACCCTCGTAATTGTTCTGTGTCTGTAATTTTAATATTAGAGGGTCTGGATTCATCAACCATTTCTTTAATGTTCACACAGTTCTGACGTCCGCTTATATACACGATTGATTATCTGATATTAACATAGTTTGGACTCCTCTAACTATACAAGATTGTTTCTTTCTCATCTACCCTATTTCATGAGATAAACCATCTCCTGTCATTTTTTTTCAGATTACTCAGAGTCGCCTTATCAAATAGTTAAACTCATCAATGCATGCTTGAATATGAAGAAAAAAATACCGAAAAACAGAAGCGTTAGTGACAGTGGGATAATATTTTTTCAGGTTGCAAAAAAACAAGTATGCACGCATGCCATTTTATTGTAAATCGCCATCATTTACATAGTTCACACATTCAAGCTGATGGGAATGCCATTTTAATATATATGCCCTAACATTTGCCAGCGAGTATATGATACATTGCTGATATCCATTTACATTGTAGCTTAATATTTATTGGTGAAACATGTGTAAAATGGTTAAAACTATAAAAGTAATGTATATGTCATGGTTTGGGTAATAGGATGCCGACTGTCAGATCGTACCGCCGAGCAAATTCGCCCATCGTTAAACTGCAATCAGGGAACTAATAAGATAATTTTTCAGGATACGAAGCAGATGTGGATTATGCTATTCTGCTACTCATTCCAGTTCATATGGAATACCAAATACTCAGCTTTGTGACAAACACGGGACGATTTCAGCATCTCCATTCTTCAATTTCCCAGATTATGCAGCAACATTCCATTCTTCACTGCATATGGTGTAATATCGCTGAACTTATTCGAATACAGAAGAGCTTGTTCTGTGTATGATCAGTTTAAATCGAAGCAGGTTACTTACAAACAAATTGTTATTGTAGGGTTTCAACGGTCGCGTTTAAGGCAACATTTCACAAATTTTATACGTCATTTATAACGATCTGGTTTGCCAGTATAACCTGCCATTGAGTCAAATTAATGCTGTCTAACTTGTTCCATATAGCAATTGTTAAGCCGTTTTCATACACTAATTTGACTGGGGATTTTTCTGTTTACCTGTCAAGACAATGGTTCAGGGCGGGTTGTGACCGATCGAGAGGGATGCTTACTCCTCCTAGGCACTTGATCCCACTTCTGGTGTATCCAGGGTACCTATGTTTTACGCAACTCTTGTTTTGTTGTTCTGTTTGGGACTTACGAGATTGAATAACTATTCGGTTACTTTACCTTTATATGAATGAAAATGCTGATGGATAAGATTACGTCGATATATAAAAAATGTCGAGTTGGAGGAACATGTAGAAGCTTCTGAATAAATTCCAACCAACTGTTAGAAAACTGATAAAAAAATTCAATATAGGTAAATGGTCAAATTCTTTCTTTTTTCTTCAGTATATTAGTGGAGTTGGCAAACGAAATATGAACTCACACGTGTAACGGAGCTATTTGATTATCATGATACGGTGATGAAATAACATCATGTGCTTGATTGTAGAAATTGAATTATGACTTTATCGTTACGAATATGAAAGTTTTAGAAAGTTTAACCAAGATTTACAAAACATGTATATCTATTGCTTCAGAAAATCATAAATGCTTAATATTGGAGATTCCATCTTCTGAACACACCTATCGGGAAAACCACCAACTCCTATAATCTATTATAGTGTAATAACTAGATTTATGGTTTCATCATTATTTCTGTTAAGCCGTGGTGTCCACCAGTATAAATAAACGTATTTAACAAAGAAACGATTATTTTAGGTATATGCAAAGGTGCATTTCTACTTAAACTCAGGTGACCTATTGCAATTGATCTGTTCCATCGCCATAACATCATTCTTCGGATAAACTTAAGCATTTTTGACTTTTCCCTGATAACTTCCCTTCCAACTGTTATACAAATTTGATCTGACGCATTCTTTGGACAGGGGACATAAATTGTGCCTTCAAAATTCCTGCACCACAGGAGCCTTAGCGGCGGGGAAAACTGCCATTGATAACTACTAGTTACGAAGAAGTTTAAAAAATGTTAAAATAGTAACAATATTAATCACTAACCCATTTTCTGTCTCCTTTACCCTAACAAGCCCCTACACTTGTATCTGGAATTGACGTTTTGGTAAATGGCTACCTGCTTATTCAAAATGTCCATTTAGTTTAAATTTATGTTAAATAGTTAACACAGTTAATCACTAGGCAATTTGTCTCCACCATACAACAAAAGAATCCTACCCTTGTTCTCATAAAAATTGAAGTTTTGACACTTACGCAACGGAATGTAAGAATCTTACTTAGTTAAGAATGTTACTTACGGAAATTAAGTATATATATGTATATACTTGAAGACCCTCTCTACACTGCACACAAAAGAGCTAGTAATTTTAAACATTAGAGTTATTTGTCCTTAAATCTAAATTGAAAATATACAGTAATATTGTTGGTATTACACTATTCTTAATCAGTGCAAGCATTTGTAGCATGTCAGTAGGTAAAGATAAGTTCCGTGTAACTGAACTCTTTCTTTTTGCATGGTTTGCTTCATTCAAGTGAGTAATGGTAGATTTTTTTCATCAATCTTCAATATCTTTTAACATTTTTTGTGGGATTGATGGCCCGCACCTCATATTAAAAACAACTTAGATAAACTTAAATAATACACACCTTGTCTAAAAAAAACTTGACTGTAGAGAGGGTCATTAAGCCAATTTTTTAAATTTTTATGTATACGACTCCTGAAATTTTAAATTTATTTCCTATTTGTCAAGAGATGTTCATATCAAACTGAAAAAAATCGGAGCTCTTGTTATCATTATACGGACGACGATCGACACAGAGCAATTAAAATCAATCAAGTAAGGATGACTAGTATATAGTTGACTAAGCACTAAACCAATTTAATCTGTTTCTTCGTTCAATGTATATTTCAGTTTTACTTGTGAATACACAACTAAAGATAAAAACGTGAAATCTATCAATTTGATATGACCTACCATTGAGTCAAATGCTGTTTGATGTGTTTCATAGCCATTGTTAAGCCGTTTTTCACACACTGATTTGACTACGGATTGTTTCTTACCTGATCAAAACTATGGGCTCACGGCGGGTGTGACCAGTCAACAAGGCATGCTTATTCCTCCTAGGCAACCTGATCCCACTCTGGTGGTGTCCAGGGATCCGTGTTTGCCCAACTCTTGTTTTTGTATTTTCTATTTGCGGCTTATGAGATTTGATCATTTTCGTTATTTTTGCCCTTTACACTAGTAAAAATCAATGTGATCTTAATATGAACGGTGTTTTCAGAGGGACAATCAAATGTTTAAAAAAAAAATCTAAATTTTTAACCGCTTTTTCATGTCATTATCTAGAAGACATTAAATTGGTTAAATTTTTGTAACGAAAAAAAAATTATTCGTAACCGATAAGTCTCTAAATTCAACTTCTACAACCATATTATTCATATCGCAAATGTACATAGTCCAACACAGCTTTTTTAAAAGTCTAGGATGAGCGGTTTATTCAAAGTTAAGTTATCTTTGGATTATAGGAGTATATATGATTTGTAAGTTTATCACCGAACGCCAAATGATCGTGAATGGGTGTCTAGAAAGTTTAGTAGGAAATTCTGGCAAACTTGGATGTTTTCAGATATCACGGAATTAATAGGATATAGACCCAAATCTGATAGAAATCATTTGATTATCAATTGTAGTTCAAAAAGGATGTTAACGAATGGGGGTTCCAATTATTGGGTAAATATATATCAATAAGTTATCTTGACAAACAACCATTAGATGCTACAGACATGGAGATACACGAATATATGATTGCGGGTGTCATTGTGATTCTATTCAAAGTGTGAGCAAATCCAAGCCTATTTACAGCATAACAAAAAGTAAACATTTTACATCTAGCAAAAACACTAATAGTCAAATCGTCGTAGCGTGCTAGAGTGTCCGTAAAATTAGAGAAAATAAATACTGCGAGTAACTCAGGTTAGAATTTAACTAATTATGCTAGAGTTAAGGTGTAAAGCTAAACAAGCAAGTGATTGCAAATATCAGATAATGTAAATTATTCTACATTTTCCTTTGGATTTAGATTGTTTGACTTACATCTGTCCATTTACAGTGTTTGACATAGATATTGTTGGTCTATATATACTATAATAATTCATATAGATTAAATATGACTAGAAGTGTATTTGTACCTTAAACTACTTTCCATCAGAGAGACTAACTTCGCACTTTTTGTATGTATAAATTCGCAAAGTAATGATAACCGCCATTCTGATCAATCGCATAGTCCTAAACGGAATATAAATTAAAAGTTGGGTTAACATGACTATTGCAGATATAGAGAGACGGATCAGATGTCTAGGAGAGTAAGCATCCCTGTCGAACCGCACACCCACCGTGAAACCCATTGTCTTGATCAGTATAATCCCCTGTCCACCCCCGTGGCCCTTTTCTTTATCAGTAAATTGGAGTAAACCGTAGTCAGTCGTATAAAAAGCAATACGGTCTAACCCATTAGTAATGGAAACACGCTCAGACAGCTTTTATTCCAATGGCAGGTTGATTGACAAGAACAGGGTAG